>JAJPUD010029587.1:0-13785 GCA_023553655.1 Myrmecobius fasciatus
TCTGTTCTATTCTACTCTTGTCAAGTGACTATCTCATCTAATCTTTCTGGCTCTTATTTCTTTTATGTGATCTTTTACTCCCATTCTTCTATAAAGTTTCTCATTAGTTATATATTACAGTCTGGGAACGCTGACCATAAGCTGATATGGTGTCTTTTGTGGGATATTCATTTTAAATTCTTTAGAATTGTTTGCATTCCATATCCCAGTGTCATTCAGCAACACTGATAGAATATTGGTATTAAGAAGGCTGGGTTTATTTTCTTTAGCGTCATTGGAGGAGCTTTGCAATGTCAGGAAGGCAATCCACTCTGTTTTCCTCTTCCTGTTATACTCTGGGCCCAACTTATGATCCATCTATATATTATTTATCCTCAGTGTTACATATTCAGATATTGTCCTAAAATACTACCTATATTACATTAACAGGTTATCCATTTACATTAATGTCATAATTCAACCAGTAGACAATCCTTATCCACTTGGTCTTTACTGTGTGGATGATTAGACTCAACTCTTTTTAGTAGTTATCAGTCTCTTCCAGAAGAGTCTGCAATGTTCCATGACTTTATAATAATCAGTCAGTGCCATTAGCAAACAGGAACATCTGAAAGAGGTCATTGTCCTTGGAGTACTCGTCTTCATTTTGGAATCTGTACTGAATCTCCTCCCTTACAGTGGCAGAACCTTTGAACACACCTTTCCCAGATACTTATTTGTCAGAATATTACTGAACAAAGTTGTTTCTGTTGTTATAGCTTTCAAAGATTCTTGAATGATTTTGATGTGTATTTATTATTTTCCCCTACTTCATTCCAAGGACAAAACAAAATTATTTGGATTATTTCATCCCCCTCCTATATTACTCCTTTGTTTTTAGTCCTAGAAAATTGTTTCAGGTGGACAGATTGCATGACTTCCTAATTGGTTTCCCCCATTTTTGTAGATTTTAGAAAGGTTTCAAGAGATGTAGAACCAATAGTAGGAAGAAATCACATGTGGCCTTTCATGTCTTTCCTTTGTGAGAGAGGCAGAAGTTTCTGCTCAATCAATAGAATATTGAAGCTTCTGTGGCTTTTTTTGCAGGGGTGGGGGAGCCTAGAAAGTGAATGAATAATTGTGCTCTTTAATGCCAGCGCTAAGTAAATATAAAGACAAATTACCTGAGCTGTAACCCATGGAAGTCGCTGATTCAAGCTTATCCAAACTATTGATGTATCTCAGCTCACCAATCCAACTCGTTAGTGTTCTGTTTGCCTAATCAATAGGCTTCAAAACTCTCTACTGAATTAATCAGCAAAGCTTCTGGATACCTGGTTAAGTTGATTCCTGAGGATTCTTAGGAAGTGGGAAAAGAGCAGAGCTAATAGCTTCTTAGCTATCTCTATGTTTGCAAAGAGAAATGAGAAGCTATTGAACCAGGTAATAAATGCTGGCCTATGCAGCCCAACAGATACATGGGTGTTTAGAAGGGTAATGTAATACTATGAGTAATAGAGAATTACTATAGACGAGGACCACATGATAAAGCAAAATGATAAAAGAGATGAGCTTTGTCTATGGAATTCTTTATCTCCTTTTCTGGCCCTCTTTCCATCTTCATGTGCCTCTCTCCCTTATCTTAAAACAAAAATCTCTGAAAAAAGAAGCCCTGCAGATTGGAAAGAATACTGAATTTGAAATCAGAAGATTTATGTTCAAATCTCAGCCCCGCTACATAATATCTGTTTGACCTTGAGAAATCACTACTTCTTTCTCAATATCTTTATCTGTAACACAATATTGGGCCAGTTTTTCTCCTCTGATCCCTTCATCTCTAAATCCTCTGTTCTTATAACACATTTCTATTACCATCCACCAGAACTAGAATTGGTAGTGCTTTATAATGCCGAAGTGCCAGGGACAAGATGAATGAAGTCTTTTCAGGCTAATCATGATAGATCTGACTTTTACTGCCCAGAGG
The DNA here is from genome assembly GCA_023553655.1 of Myrmecobius fasciatus. Taxonomy (NCBI): domain Eukaryota; kingdom Metazoa; phylum Chordata; class Mammalia; order Dasyuromorphia; family Myrmecobiidae; genus Myrmecobius; species Myrmecobius fasciatus. Next base: position 1,964 of record JAJPUD010029587.1, read on the forward strand.
TGTCATGGTTCTGGACCAGTAGGAGATGAACAATAATGAGCTGCTCCCACCTTTCCACTGTAGTGCTGCCCTCAGACACTAGAGAAGTAAGTCCTTGGAGACCTCACCAGTGTTCAAAATTCTACTTGGAACTCTGCAGCAAATTGATTCTTTAAGTCTTCCATTAATGGGACCATTATGGTATTCCATAAATACTCCTGCAAATTTACTTCTCAATATATTGGTTCCTGAGTCCCTAGTCATCTATGTCTTATGTCTTAAGTACAAGTGGCACGTCTGTACAACCTTCTCTGACCCCCTCATCCCTTTTCTAATCAACCCTCTCTTTCCCAGGCAACTTGATTTGCCCATTGCCTAGATCATTCAACAGTGCCATTTCTAATTTTCCACTCTATTGTTGAAAAACTGCCCAACATCCTTGAACTTAACCCACATTCCTTCCACCTCCTCCCTTAAATGGAAAGCTCACTCAATTCTGTTTACCACATCCCTTAATAATCTCTTCATTAGAGATGATTCTTGCTACTCCTTTCACTCATTTATTCACTTATTAATTTCATATATACTTATTAGGTATCTACCTTATACAAATATTATTCTTCTTGCTAAAGAAATCAAGACAAAAACACAATAACCCCAAGACTAAGGAGCTTTTATTCTACTGGGGGAAAACAACACAGATACAGAGGAGTGAAAATAAAATATATATAGTCAATGAAGAAAGAGAGGGAAAGCACTAGCAAGTGGGTGGTTCAGCAACTAGGTAGGTCTCCAGTAAAGGTGGTATTTGAATTGAATCCCGAAGAAAGCTAGCTATCATAAGAGTCTAAATGATGAGAGAATGGATCTTGAGCATGGGGAGCAACTTGTGTAGAGCTTGGAGATAGGAGCTGCAATATCATAACACAAGTAGTCCAGTTTGGCTAAAATGTAGACTGCAGAAGGGAAAGTAATGTGCCAAGAAAGGTAGGCTAAAGGTAAATTGGAGAGACTTTGAATGCTGTCCCAGGACTTTGTGTTTCATACTATAGGCAGTAGTTCTGGTGATTCTTATGCAGAGGAATGACTTGATTTGGCACATGTATAGGAAAATCAATATGGCAGCTGTGTGACAAAGAGAAGAGATATGAAAAAGAGAGACAAATTAGGACATATTGCAAGATTAAAAGGTGAATGAGGGCTTGGACTAGGGTGGAGAAAAAATGTAGGAAATGATTTGGAGATGGAATTAAAAAGGTAAATTATGGGGACCTGCATTAGGGTAGTTGGGATGTGCCTAGAGAAGGGAACATGTAAGAGACATACAACAGGACTGGAGAAGGATGTGAATGAGGAATCAAGGATGATACCAAGGAAGTTGTCAACTCAGTCCTGAGTGACTATGGAGATGGAGATGCCTTTAAGGAAAGTTGGAAAGAATGAAGGATTTTTGGGAGAGGCAAGGGTAAGTGGATAGGGATAATTAGTTCCATTTTGGACATGTTGCATTCAAAATGCCTACAGGAAATCCAGTTCAAGATGTCCAAGGGAGGGCTGAAGATACAGGGAGAGAGATTAGGGCTGGATAATAGACCTGAGAATCATCTACAGAAAGATGGCATTTGAATCCGTGGGTGCTAATAAGATCTCCAAATGAAATAGTATTGAGGGAGAAGAGGAGAGAGCCCAGGATGGAGCCTTGGGTGAGTGTGACCAAGTTGAAGTCAAAGCAGTTAGGTAGGAAGAGAAGTTGAAATAGGGAGTGTAATGAAAACTTAGGTGATTAATAGTGTCCAGATTGGGGCTCAGAGAAGATTTAACATATCCCTTTATTCTAAGCTATTTGATTAGAGTGTGAAAAGTCCTTCCCACATCATAAGAAGGTGTTCTCCTTCCACTCCTCCCTGGAGCCCTATCTCAGGTGCTCCTCTCTCCTTGCAGCTGTCATTTTGGACTTGTTACTACCTTTTATCATGAACATTGTTTTGGACCTGGAGAATTTTTCAGTCTGTGTGAGTGGGCAAAACAGCCAGCACAGGAACATTCCCGCTGCTTCCCAGGCCCTAGACTTCCAGCACCACCTCAAGAGTGCCAACGGCTCAGTGGGATGCCACAAAATCCAGGACTGCAGTAGGGCAGGGCAGATGAGTGCCATGTAATTTTCTCCAATCAAGCTAATTGAATATAAATCTCCTCAGAGAGGCCCAGAAAGGGGGAGGGAGGGATGTGGATCAAAGCTACATCCAAGACTTTTGAAAAAGGATCTGTTTGTGGTATTGCTCTACACTTTAAATGCTTTCCTCATTGGGATGCCAATTTGTCGGATCTGCATCAATTTCCCCCAAAAGTCCCCCTCAGTGCCTTAGACTAAGAATAAGTAAATGGTACAATTGGCAAAGGTGGAAAATTACAGAGATCAGTTTCGTTTCCCTGACCAGTTTACCAGTATGTGCATGGATTGCTTTCTGATCCTGTTACCCAAGGCCATATTCTCTAATGGGTTTATATGGTGGTTGATTAATGGGAGAATAGTGTCAGACTGGCTTTAATGTTGCAGCAAATGATGCTCTGTCACTTTATACTTAGCCTTCCTTCCTAGGCCCTTGATGAAGGACTGGCACTGGGAACCTGCTGACCCTTTGGATGCCATCTACCTGTAGGCCATGCCCATTAGACTAATCTTTAACAGGAGTCATTGCTGTTCTGAGTTCAAAATGGACAGGATGTTTATGTTACACTGAACTATAAACTTCCAGTAGCTCATTAGAATGAAACACTGAAGTTTTAAAATATCAACTTCACTGCTTCCAGGATTTGGAATTTTGTCCCTGTGGATAACTCTGTCTCTCTCTGCCAATACAGATCAGAAGTCTTGTGGCCACCATGACTGGCCAAGACCAAGAAATCCCTCTCCCTGTGGCTAGCCTTTTGGCAACTCTTAGGGGGACTGGTCATCCAAGGTCAAATATGGCTCATTCGATGAACTCTGGGAGTAAATATAAAACTCCTGTGGCATTTAAAGCCTTTTCTGCTTTCCTTATTATATATTGTTTCTCATACTCTGTGGTCCAACCAAACTGGCCTTTTGTCCCACTTTTTCCTTCACAAAACAATAACATTCCATCTTCTATCTCTTTGCACTGACTGTCCCCCCATTTGAATTATATTGTCATCTCATCTCTATCTCTTAGAATCTGTAGCTTCCTTAAAAGTTCATTTCTTTCTACCTGAGGCCTTTCTGGATCCAAACACATGCATTCACACATGTATACTATATATGTATATGTATATATATATATATATATATGTATATGTGTTTGTGTAGACACACACACATCTAAGTTCCTGGAGGAGAGGAAATGTTTCATTGTGCAGGTGGCAAAGTGCGTAGAGTGCTGTGTTTGGGATCAGGAAATCCTGAATTTAAATCCAGCCTCAGTTATTGACCAGCTATGTGACTCTGGCCTCTATCTGCCTCAGTTCCCTCGATTGTCAAATAAAAATCATATTGTGGGTATCAAATGAGATATCTGTAAAGCATTTAGCACAGGACCTGACACATAATATTCTCTTTTCCCTGGCATATAGTTGGTGTTAATCAATGCTTGTTGATTAATGGAGAATTGATTAATAGTTGCTGCCATGGCTTGTGTACTACTTACACATGGCTTTTGAGAATCCAGTCTTGTACCTTAAAACCAGGATAAAGCACTGGAGGAGATCTTTAGTGAGAAAGATTTGTTTTAAGAACAGCTAAATTCAGCCAAACTCTTTGTGTGACTATAATGCCAATCACTGATTTTTCTTTTTATATTGGAAACTATTGCTTTTATATTAAATAGATGCAGCTTCTCTTTTCTCCCTCACTCTCTGTTTGGCCAGTAGGATCATCTTCACAGGATTACAGGTTTGGAGCTTGACAAGATCACCAAGGTGATCCAGTCTAACCTCCTCATTTTTCAGTTGAGCTACCTGAGGGTCACAAAGGGAAATGACTGCCCAGAGTCCCCAAAATAGTAAGTTGAAAGGCTAGAATTAAAACCTAAGGCTTTTGACTTCAGGTTCAGTATTCTTTCCCACTGGATGCTGAGCTGATAAGGGATGACTTTGTGGGAAGGATTAGGGAGGCACAAAAGAAATAAGAGATGGGTCTAGAAGGAGTATCTTTTATAAATGTGGAGAGAAAAATCATTGGCAATTCAGGTCTACACAAAAGGGGGTGAACAAAAAAAGTAATGGGAGGGGCAGTGAATACACCAGGCTGACTGCATCAGAGGAATCAGATGTGAGAAAAAGTGGGGGATAAGGCTGGAGGTAACTGGGTTTAGACTAGTATGTGTACTAGAAATGTGACATATCCATTCTAAGATCATTCCTACCAGCAAAACTCTTATCAGGGATGCCAATCTACCTTCTTCCTGCCATTCAGCAACCAGTTAATGTCTAACCCCTCTGCACCAGTACCTGGAAGGCCCTTTGGGGGCTGCACCCTTCCCCTCACTCACCTGAGGAGATAAGGCTCCAGCCTGAACTTGGCTGCATGTCTTGCTCTCCCTCTCCAGAGCTTGCCTCTGCCGTCAGGTGCTTATCTCCAGGTGTTCGCCTGAAGCAAGGTCATGAAAAATCAACACCAATCAGGGCAGTTTCCCTGGAAGCTGAAATTATCTCCCAGGCATCTCTATCTGTGAGCAGGTGCTAGGCTATTTTGGGCCAGCAATCAAAGTACATGGAGATGGGTAGATGAATTTCTTCTTTTCCAAACAGCAGCTTGTGACACTCTGAGTCCTGCCCAGCCCCACCTAAGGTCAGGGTCGGAAAGGAACAGAACCCTCCTGGAATGGGCTTCTGCAGGCCATGCTACCTATAGTGCTTCTTTCTTGTTAAAGCTGAATTAAACTGTCTTAGATTCCACTGTGATAAAATGGCTTCTCATTGCTATGGCATAAAAGCCAAAGTTCTTAGCTAGACAGTCACAGCCTTCTGTGATCTATCTGGTCCCATTATCACATTCTGGCTTTTGCTTCTACTGATCTTACTGTATCCCTCCATTACTTTGTGTGGGAGCCAGAGTGTTCAGTTCTTGCTTTTTGTAACATAACTTGCTTAATTCTATTGCTTTACCTTTGCTCATCTCACATGTTTGGACTGACTTCCCCCTGCACTGATCTAAATCCAGACAATTCAAAGTTCAGGAAGTAAATGGTCCCTTCCTCCATATAGAACATGGCACCCTAGCTAATAGTAATGCTACTGTCTCGTTTACTCCCTATAGCACTTGTCTGAGCCCAGCAATCAGCCCTTATTTCCACAGTCTTGTTTGCTCATTGTTTTCTGACCATTTTCATCCCTACTCCAACCCCTTTCAGTAAAGATCCTGAGAGCACCAATTATTTCATTTTTGTCTTTGCACTTCCAACAACTAACACATTGCCTGACACATAGCAAGCACTTAATAAATATTTATTTATTGATTGATTGATTGACAAAAGTCATATCATCTACCTTCAGCCATCAAAAACACTAATTAAGGGCTTATTGTGTATATAGCACTGTGCCAGTGACTGAGACCAACACAAAGCTTAGATATTTGTTACAGCAGATAACATAGGATTGGGGCAAGTTCAAATTCTGTCTCCTCCATGAATCTTCACCCAATTTTGTCTTTCCACCTTGGTTTCATTCTTTTTTCATCTTTTCTTACTCTTAGAAACCATACAATTCAGCCTTTCTTTCATTTCTGATCATTTCATGATTTCTTATTTAAATCAACTCTCCAGCCAGACTGTCAACTCAGTGATATAGCTTGTTGGTGCAATGGATAGAGCATTGGGCTGGAGTCAGGTAGACCTGGCGTATAGTAAGCCCCTAATAGATGTTAGTTTCCTTTCTTCCTTTGTGAGGGCAGAAATTGCACCATACCTTTTTGTGTCTCCTTCAGCACCAAGAAATGAGTTGAGGGACAAAGTAATTACATTGAGTCCCTGCTTTTCAAATCTCTTCATTCCTTCCCTTCAAATTGGAAGAAAATGCATTATTCAGTTATTTCAGTGCTATAACTATCCCTACACCTCCATTTCAGGATTGTTTTCTTTCTTGACAAAAATAGTGGAATGGTTTCCTTCTCCAGCTCATTTTATAGCTAGGGAGACTGAGGCAGTTACTTGCCCAGGATCACACAGCTTTTTCTACACAAGATATGGGGTTAGTTTGCCATTTCCTTCTCCAGCTCATTTTACAGAAGAGGAAATTGAGGCAAACAGTTAAATCCTGGTTCAGCTACTTCCCTCCCATTTCCTCTTATGCAAATAACTTTACCTTTCCTGGAATCATTTCTAAAAATGAAATGATCTCTGATGTTTCTTTTACCTCCAAATCCTATAAAAAGTAAGTGTGATATGATTGACAGAATTATAGTTTGTCCTTCATATCTTTAGCTTTGTGTATTGTATCCCCATGCTATCCCCTTCTTCCCTCATTCTTCCTTATTCTCATGTTCAAAACCACCTTTCTCTGAGGTATAAAGATAAAAGTTTAGCTGCCACTCCCCCAGAACAGTTTTTATTTTTGAAAGGATTAAAGTCTTAGACTTAACTAAATGAATCATAGAGTTGAAAAGAGTTTTAAAGGTTATTTTCTCCAGCCTCCTGTCCAAAAGTAAGCTTGACCTCTCCACATCATTCCTTCAGACACACTTGAATATCTGCAGGGAACCATAAGGTATGAACCTTAGAGACTCTACCATCATAGATCAAAGTTGAAAGGGATCTCAGAGCTTGTTTAGTCCAAATTCCTTATTTTGTAGATAAAAGAAACGAGACCCAGAGAAATTAAGCAAGTAATACAGTTGAATTTAAATTTGAACCCAGGTTCTGACTCCAAATCCTGTGCAATTTTTACTACATAATGTGGTGTCTTCAGTACATTATTGGAAAGTTCTAATTTTGAGAAAGCTCTTCCTAATTCTAGTTAGAAAGTAGGGAAGGCATGTTTTCCCACCCCCATAGCAGTCCTTCCTAGTGTTCATAAAATCCCCATATAGAATAGATTTCTGCTTCCTAAAGGCTGACTGGATCTTTTAGAACCTTTTATTATCTCCCAGTGACAAGGCCTTATTCTGATATGAAAGGCTCTATGTCAAATTATGTCTCTTTTGACCTTTTACCTCAAGTGAAGTTTTCAAATGGCCTCTTTGGACATTTACCTAATCAAGTATACAATCCACTTGGAAAAGTCTGGCTTCCAGTGTGTCACAATGAAAAGAATGCTGGGTTTGGAGTAAGAATACCTGGATTTAAATCTTGCTTCTGCTGTTTATCAGATACAGGATTTCAGGCATATCATTTCCCTTCCCTAGGCCTCAGTTTATTCATCTGTAAATGGAAGGTGTTGAACAAGATAGCATCTAAGGTCCCTTCCAGTTCAAGTTTCTAGAATCCTGGGGCTCCCTGAGCTAAAAGACAAAATTTCATGGCTCACTAGGATATATATACTCTGATTTTCATAGCTCCTCAGAGATGATGGTATCGGCCCCATCTTAAAACAATCTCCCATGGCCTTGTTATTTTCTTGTTCTCCTCCACAATTCCCCCTTCCTTTCCACATTTCCCTCCCATTGAGAAGTGTCGTATTCCCAAACCCCACCGCAGAGCTTTATTGTTTTATGTGACCCCTCCAAAATACCTTGAATAGCCTCTTTTTATTGCCTCGATTTTCTGAAAACTCCAGCTGCTCCTCTGAAGCCATCCAAATCTAATTAACCGCAGAAGCTGGAGTTGGAGTGAGCGTCTCACTTTCGGGTCCTTAGCATACCCATTCATGCCTTCTTTCACTGTGGGCACAAAACCAGGAATTTCTAATAATTGTATCTATAGGCCTGGAAAAAAAATAAAAAGAAAGCTTCTACTAAGTAGGTCTGTGAAAGCAGGGAGATCGGCACACCTCGCCTGAACTTGGCAGTCTGGCCCCAAGAAACTCCAAGACAATGCCACTGGGGGATCTGAAAAGCTTAGCCTTACCGCTAACATCTTGTGAGAACTCACCCGGGTCTGAATAGAGATCTTAGTTTCAGTTCTAAATTGTACCAGCACAGACTCATTGAAATGTCTTCTCACAGAATTAAAAGAGAAGAAGAAGAAGAAGAAGAAGGCTGGGGAAAGTTTGCTGAATATAAATGAGACTACATTGAGAAGGGGAAGATAGAAAAGCTGAGAGATTTATTCCTGAGTGACATACAGTGATACAAAAGGGATAAGATGCATCCTTGCCAAGTCACTTAGAAATGTAGTAAACTGTAATCTTCAGGGAGTTTGTGATGATGTAACCCACCGAAGGATAAAATCCTTTTTTTGTGTGGGATGAGGTAGGCTATTTCATAAAATTAAGGAATTAGAAGGACTTTGAGATCATTTAGTCCATTCTTTCCAATTTGACAAATGAGGAAACTGAGAGCTAAAGGAGACTCTTAATGATACAGCTCTCTGAATTAAGTAAAGAAAGAACAAAATAGCTTTAAGCACTTATTAAGTGCCAGGCACTGTGATGAATACTGGAGAAAATACAACTAAGATAGAAAATAGAAATAAGTAGAAAAATATGAAAAATAGAAAAATATAAATAATAGAAAAAAGGAAAAAAATGACAGCCCCCAACCTAAGGGCCTTATATTCTAATAGGGAAGAAAACCTACATGGGGAGTGATGACAGAGGAGGATATTTTGGTTCGGAAAGTCACAGGAATGGTGAATATAAACATAGGACACTTAATTGATACTCCCCTTCCAGAAATGATAATATTGGTTTGATTACTTTTCTTTAAGTTATAAGTGCTGAAAATAACTGGGTAGTAGCATGATGGCATTGGGTCCAGCATAATATAATCAACTCTCACCAATCAGAAGCTAGAGGACTCATGTTCTCTATACTACTACTGATAATATATATATATATATATATACATATATATATATACATATATATATATACATATATATATATATACTGGGCTCTGTTGTTCATTTTATTTCAAGAAGACACTACTTCTATACTTTTTTCTTTTTGATTTTCCTTTCTACTTTTTGTAACTATGTCTTCTGCTACATGGTTGCCTAGAAAGGGATTATGTGATACATTCATATGTATCATAATATATTCAGATACAATATGATCAGTTCAATACTATAGAGACTATGATGCTCAGTCATGGAAATCATTCAATTTGATGCTAGTATTTCCATGCCCCCTATATTTACTAGTATGTGGGTTATCACTGATACTATTTACAGAAACCATAGGAAACTCATATGAAGCTAGCTGAGAAGCAAAGATCAGAGATTTGGAGCTACAATGAATGATAGTGATCATCTCATTCAGTAGCCTCATTTTATAGATAAGGAAATTGAGGACATGAGAAAGAAAGTGACTTGACAGGGTGGTAGATTTCAGATTTAAGATCTGGACTTCTGTCCTCTGATTCCAAAATCAGCTTTTCCTTTAACTTACTGTTTTTTTTTTTCACTACATCATGCAGTTAGTATGACATCTTGGAAAAAGTATATCTTGGAAAAAAGTATTAGATTTGGTCAAAAAAAAAAACAGATTTAAATCCCTGCTTTTAAAATAAATTAGAATGTTCCTAAGCAAATCACTTCACTTTTCTGGGCTCTAATCTCATCTATAAAATGAGATGGTAGGACTAATTTAAATCCCTTCCAGCTCTAAGTGTCTATGAATCTCCATAGATCTGGAGTTGTCACAGTTCACCTTGTTCTGATTCTGTTTTTTACACAAGTGTCATCATCCAATCCCACAGGCATAATCTATAGGCACTGATAACTATCCTGTCCCTCACCATGAATACATGGAAGAAAGTATTCCAGTCTCCTCATTTCATAAGAAAAGATTAAAAATAAATACTATTGATGGGCATCTAAGCTTTTTATATCCTGACCCCTTTTCAAGATTTTCCCAGTCTTTTATTCATGTTCCTTTCCTTGATCCAGGTATATTGGCCCAGTGGCTGTTCTTTAAATACCATTCTCCATCTCCCATCTCTGTAAGGGGACTGTAGCCCTAGCTTAGAAGGTCTTCCTTCTACCTTTCCCTTTTGGCTTCCCTGAATTCCTTCAAAACTCCGTTCAACTCTTTTACCTTTTCTGTTTCCCACATGTGATGCTGAGCTGCTAGTGGCTTTCATTCTGGGATTACTTTCCATTGACTTTATATATACTTATTTATTTACAACTTGTTTATTCCAATAGAATGAGAGATCCTTGAGGGTAGGGACTATTTTTGTCTTAATGCCCCCCCAAAACCCCCAAAACTCAATCCCTTTCTTTGTATTTTAGTACAATTCCTGGAATATGGAACTTGCTGACTGACAAAAAATGAACCCAATATTCCAAATAAAACCAGCACCAACTAACCACTGGCTGTGGTAGACATGTATGCCAAAGGACCCTGGAATAGCATCACCTCCCACATCCATTATCCCTTCTTTCTATCCTATAGGTCTAGTCCCATAGCTCTCATTTTGAGGAGTAACCCTTGGGAAAATGCAAGCTTGACAACTGCTACCTCCTCTGCAGCTCCAGCTACTAAAACCCAGAAAAGAAAGCTTTCTCGGGACTGTCAAAGTTCTGAGCAATGGAAATGACATTAAGGAAGATGCATTACTGTCTGCTTTGCAACTGCACCCCAAAGTCTGCTGAGGCTTTCCATCCAATTTGCAGGGGAATGCTCCTATTTGTGATAACTTTCTGTATCAGAACATTAGCCACTGTTGGAGAGTAGAGACTACCTTGCTTTTTCTTTTTTACATTCATAATTCTTATCCAATGCTTGGCACATAGTAAGCATTTAATAAATATTATTTTATGTGAAACTAAAGCCCAGAAGGGGAAGTCCATAGCTGCACAGTTAGTAAACCACAGGACTAGAATGCCTCCCTCATGTAGACAAAATCCAGCCCTCTTTTAATTGAGTTTTCTATCATTTGGGTAGCTGCTATATATTCAACTACAATCCTGCTCTTAAATTAAGATTTGGCCTCTGGCTTAGTAGCTCTTGGTTCTTGTTGGTTTGTAACTCTCTTTTTTAAAGTAAATATTGCTTGTTTTACACAAACACCTTCAACCCTTCTTCATTGCCCAAGCTAGAAGAAAAGGATACTCTCAGAGCGTCTGGTCCCACGTTCAGAGAGCTAAGTACCTGTTCATGTCTTAGGATAGACAGAAAACACAATAACACAGATCACCAAGTTCTGTTAATTCTTTCTTTTTTCCTTTTCCTTCCCTTAAGATTGATAGAGGCTGTCAGCCATCCAAACAGGCTCAGGTGTTAAAATCAGAGGCTACCATTTCAGTTTCCTACCTATCATCTCACAGACTCACCCTGTGGATCTCTTGCTCAGGTCACTTCCCCTCTTTCAAGTGCCGCTATTTCCCCAGGCAGTGAGGTGGTGCTGTTGGCCCTCATCTCCTTCCTGGATCTGGGATGAGGAATTGCTAGCAGGAGCGACAGCACAGCACTTTGGGGAAAGTGCTTTATAAATGCTTAATGATCTTTTTGATTAATCAGAAAGAAACTCATTGCTCTCAGGCAAAACCTTGGATCAGGAGCAAGAGCATCTGGGAAGCTGCACTCCTTCACACGCGACCTTGCTCCACAGACCATCATTTCTCATTTCTACTGGGGCAAGTTCACAAAAACAATGTGGCAGATGAATACTGGACATAGGAGGAATTTTGGAGATCTAGAAGGGCAAAGCAAACAGTGTGGTAGGGAGAGTTGGGAAAAAAAAAAAACCAAAACATTTCTCTCAGGGTTATGTGAGAATTCACTGTTTT
>JAJPUD010029588.1:0-13782 GCA_023553655.1 Myrmecobius fasciatus
ACCTGCCCGCAAGCAGAGCAAAGTGGCCCAGGCGTCTCCCAGGGGCTTCCTGGGTGCCCAAAATCCGCCCCTCTATCGCAGCCCTGACTTCCGCCCCGGCTGGAGTCCGATCGCGACCAGCGGCTGATTTCCCCTGAGGCTAACCTTCTCCGGAGTTCTTTCAAGGTAGATCTTTTATAGAAGTGCGTTGTAGTCCAAATGCTTGGCGAGGACCTCACTCAGAAACCAGTTTTAAGGCTTACTATGTCTGGGTTGGGGGAATGTCAGAGGGAGTTCACAGAGAAAGCTGTCCGCAGTTCGCCATCTTGGCTCCGCCCCCCCTTCCTTGCTATTCTTTAAGGCCCTACTGTCTTCTCAGTTATCCAAGACTACACCCTTATTGTAATCTTGGACTTCTCACTTGTCCTCAACCCACATATCTAATCAGTTCCCAATATTTGTCTTTTCAACTTTCACAATGTCTTTTGTAGATGTTACCTTCTCAACACTTATATAGCCACTATATTGCTACAAGCCTTTATTACCTCATGCCAGGACAATTCTTTAATTAGGCTCCTTTTCTTAAGTTTCTTTTAGCCCATCATCTCAGCCAAAGAAATCTTCCTAAAACCTAAGTTTGACCATGTCACTGTCCTCCTCAAAAACTCCAAACTTTCATTATTATCCCTAGGATAAAATATAAAATCCTTTGTTTGACATTTAAAGTCTCTCACAAATTAGGCCCTTCCTATCTTTCTGGTCTTTTTATACTTTACTGTTTTCCATATATTTTATGATCTAATTATACTGGCTCTCTTGCTGTTCTTCACATTCAACAGTCCATCTCCCAACTTCAAGCTTGTCCAGTAATCATTCCTCATACTTAGAATGCTCTCTCTCTTTATCTCTCTGCCTCCTGAATTCCCTGACTTCCTTAAAGACTCAGATTAAATCCTACCATCTTCAAAATGGCTTTCATGGTCTTCCCTCCACCCCTATTTAGAAAAGAAAATTTTAGGAATTGGGATAGAGACTGACTCTGTGATTTCTTGAGTATAGGGAATGATGGATGAGAAATCTTCTCTGTAAATGCAAATTACTATCTCTTCCAACACATTATCTTAGAAAGATGCTTAGACTCCTGAGAGATTTTAAGGTCCTACAATCAATATGTGTCAGAGATGGGATACTTTACAAACTATAAAATGAACAATAATAGATTTGGAAACTATTCTAACAAGAATCTGCACAATAAGGGCCATCACGCTTAGGCAGTAATAGAAAGAAGAAAAAGAAAGAAGATTGATATTCTCAAAGCACATGATAAACACTTATAAACAAATATTTTTGGAACATGTAGACATCACTTAACTGATCAATAGTCTATGCTGAAAAGAAGTATGCACATTAGATTTCTTTAATATAACTACAAGTAGATTTCCTTCTGGATGGAACCCAAGAAGTGTCAAAGCTCCATAAAAGGAATAAAAAGGTTCTCCCTGGGTAACATCTATGAGATCTTATCCTGATACTTTTAAGAAAACACAGTAAAAGTTACTCCTGCATTATAGTCTACAGCAGATTTGTAAAAAATTATAATTTTTGTTGTTGTTGTTCTTCAGTTGTTTTAGCTGTGCTTGGCTCTTTGTGACCATTGGGTTTTCTTGGCAAAGATACTGGAGTGATTTGCTATTTTCTTCTCCAGCTCATTTTACAAACAAAGAAACTGGGGCAAATCAGTCAAGTGACTTGTCCAGGGTCACATTGTTAGTAAGTGTCTGGGGCCAAATTTGATCTCAGACCTTCCTGTCTCCAATTTCTGCTTCTATCAATTATACCACCTGACTACCTCTATCCAAGAGGACGAGAAGATAATAATATTAATAACTAGCACTTACATAGCACTTCTGGGCAATATCTAGAAAATTTTACAAATAATTATATCATTTTTTCATTCATTTAGAAGAGGACCATGGCATCAGGCAGTTAATACATGACTTGCAAGTGAATTGGATGTAAGTGAGGGAGGGCTGGGCAAGGTCACCAGACTCACTTTCTCTTCTGGAGCCATCTGGGCCCAATGGTCAGGTATAGATCAGGATGACTAGAAATGACCCTGGATGCAATGGGAGACCTTGATCCTTTTTTTAGCTAAAGTCTTTCCCAGATCTCAGTTTGTCTGAGTCATTACTTAGTGATTTAAGGCTAGGTAAGAAATGAAGCAAAGAATGGCCTTTTTTACCTAGTCAAATGTGTATTCATTTCAATACTCTATGGGACCTATAATCTCACTAATATAGGTATTCCTTCCAGTGGTGCAGATCATAATTCATCTCATGCAACATCTTATCTTGTGCAAGTCTTGTCCATGTCATATGTACAATACACATGTGTATATATATATACTCATATAAGAATAGGTTTTCATGTATGTATATATGTGATTATACATGCATATATACATTGTACATGTGTGCAACACAGGCAAGACTTTTACATATATGGATAGATATAAATATATACATTCATACTTTGTGTACATGTATATATATATGCATACACACATGCATATATATATATATATATATATATATTCCATACCGAAATTCACACAGACAACTGATAAATAACAGTAAGAATATCATTCAGAGATGCCTTGTCTCGTGTTCTTTTCATGAAAAGAAAATGAAGAAATCTATCTACCTTAAGCATTGGACTTTTAAATAGTTTGTAATTGCAATCCCCAAGTTAACCTTTCAGTGCACATGGTATATGAAGCATAAGAGGCCACATTTGCACACTGAACATTGCACATTTGCACATTGGTTGACAGTTGTCTGAATTATTTTCTAATACAAGTAAAAAAGATCCATATAATTTGTGTGGAATATGCACAAGGGAAATATACATTTATGTACATATGCATAAGTGTACACACATAAAATATATGAATATATTTTATATATTTATATTATATATAAATATAAAAACATGACAAGTTCTCTGCACTTTTTTCATTATAATTATTTTTTTCTTCTCTTAGTCTCTTACTAAAACAAAAGGATAAGAGGAAGTGGAATGGATGTGTCACACTGAACATTTATCATTTTTAAGTTTAAATGTTGGATTCATTGCATTTTGACAACTTGCTTAGGTCTCTCCATATTGGTGATGATGAACACTCTGTCCAACTTAAGGAAAGGGAGCAAAGTTGATGAGAAGCAAGAGAGCTACCCCTTTGGGGACTCTTCAGAATGAATCCCCTTTTGAGAATTCATCAAGTTTGAGTCTTCTTCAAGTTCAAGTCACTTCAGGGACTTCCAGTTTTAAAAGGGAAAAGGAGAAGCCAGCTCTACTTCAGGTCACTGAAGGAAAAGGTTGGGAACATGAAAGTAGAACCAGAAACCTTCATCATGTTCCTGTCCCAGCCTGCCTCACTGGACACTTCAGGGATTCTTTTGGGGGAAGTTGCAGGACATCATCTCTTGGCTGAGCTGTTACCCCTTTCCCAATGGGAGAACTCCTTTGTTCTCTTGTTGTCTGGTATGTAGAGACGGTGCAGTAGACTCATCTTCCTGATTTCAAATCTACCCTTAGACACTTCCTAGCTATGTGACCCTCGGGAAGTCACTTAACTCTGTTCCTTCATCTCTAAAATGAGCTGGGGAAGAAAATGGCAAACTATTCCAGTGTCTTTGCCAAGAAAACCCCAAAGGGGGTCAGAAAGAATGTCTCACTAAAATGACTAAACAACAACAAACATGTACTCCTGAGTATAGCTTCTCTGATTTATCTTTTGCTATGATTTAGATAAATGGGTTTCTTTGCTGTTTTTTATCTGTGTTCACTGTGAAACTATTAGTAGGAATGGAGTCAAGCCTTGGATGCAGAGCTCAGGTTCTTCCTTATCTTCCAGTAATAATGATAAAGTGATCAGGAGTTAGCTTGGACCTGATCACATCTTCTAAAGGAATAATATTTAAGATAACAGATAGATATACTTTCATCCTAGTATCTATTTTCTCTGAGGAGATCAGAATAATAGCTCTTGGGCCCAATCTCTTGCTTCCCCTCCTGGCAGTAATGAAAGTAATAAAAGTCTTCCTTGGAGAAAGGTCAGGGAGAAGTGGCTAGAAATGACCATTCTGCCTTCCTTTAAGCTACACAAAGTCAGGTTCCTGCTACAAGGAGCCTACATGTGGGAGTTAGAAATACCTATTTTGCCTCCTTTTGAATTATACAACCACAGCCCCCTTGCCATATGCAGGCTTCTCTCCCCATTCTGGAGAGTTTTCCCTACACAAGATTTATTGTGTTTTGACAAAGAACACTTACCTAAGAGGCCCTTATCTGTTTCCTCCTACTTGTACTGTTTCCCCAGGCAGGGGAAGTGGCTGCCCAGGCTCCATGATGCTAACTGATGCCTTCCAGTCTTGGCAGAGCAGCTGAAGGGTTTTCGAGCAGGCCGTGTTGCAAGGGAAGGAAGTGGGGGGATAAAACTCAAATAAGCAGAGACTGGTGTCTGGGAAGCAAAATCTTGGAAGTCAGAAGGTTGGGCACTTACATTGTCCGAAGCCAATGTCAGTGGATGGGGATGCCCAGCGTGTTGTGAATGAACCAGAGGCAATTGCAGCATCCAAAAAGGAAGCTAAATCAAACCAAAAGATTGAGGGCTAGAAGTGGGTGGGGAAAGGGAGAGGGTTTCTGGTGGGAAATGAGGGCAATAGTTAGGAATCAAGGCCAGGAAAAGTAACAGGATACTGAACTAGACAAGGAGAATTCCAATTTGTTGCATTCATTGTTCTGTGGGCACAGGATTTTTAAGGTGGACCACATACCACTGGGATCTTCCCTCCAGCTTCTCCTGAGTTCTGTTCAGTTGGAGAGCTCCTGTTACTGCTCTTATGAACTTACATAGCAACCACGGAATGTATGCACTGGCCACTGGCTGATAACAGTCAATTTTATTTGTTATACTTTGCACTTAGAAGCAAGACAGAGGCTGGTACAAAGCAAAAATGAATTTAGTCCCTGACCTCCAGGAGCTTACATTCTATTGTGGGAGATCTAACTTGTTTTCTTAACATAGAAAATTGTATAGGATTCTGGAAAGTAAATCCCTCTAAGGCTTTTAATGGCTCTGGAAATGTGCTTTAAATCCTTAACTCTCATTACACATTGCTGGCCAGTAGTAAGAAGCTAAGAATCACTGAGATCAAAAGGTCTCATATTTAATCATATGTTTGCATCTTTTTGACTAGAGACTTTTTTTTTGGATCTGTGACTGGATATGCCTGGAAATGATTAAGAGTAAGCCTGTTGTCTCCTCTACTAATTCATCTGGGGCAAAGTAAATTCATATTTGATTTCATTCAAATTATGCTCTGTCTCCAGGTGAGTAATAGATGCTATTTGAGAAAATGAGGAAGATGATCACCTCTCCAGTTAATAGCCCATGAAGAGATTTTTGTATGTGTGTGTGCTCTTACAGAAGGGGTGGCTTATTTTTTCCAAAAGAACATGGTTAAGCTTGTGGTTTGAGGATGTTAAGGATTTTATGGTCAAATCTAGTAGGAGTATACTTAAATAGTAATTGATTTGTGACACGATTACCATTTTGATTAATTTAGCCCTTCCCTCAGCACTAGAGGTGGTGGGAGGACTAGCTCTTAATAGCCTTTTGAATTACTGTTTCATGTTTTGGATACTAAGTCGAAAAGTCTCTTTTAAATCACTAGTATGCCACAGTCAAGCATTTTATTCAGTTTGGTTTCTAATTAAAGTTAAAAGAGGGCATGTTTGTCACTATAAGGAAGAATTTATTAAAAGTTAAAGATGTTCTCTATTGCTTCTCTTACTTTGCACCTGGAAAAATGTCATTTTAGATAAATTCTCATTTCTTTCTGGTGCAAAGAGAAACAATAAGCACGAACGAACACACACACACACACACACACACACACACACACACACACACCCATTTAATCTGTATCTATCTCAGATATCTGCCTCCACAGCTGGTCCTTACCTTAATAATTATAATGGTTGTCACCTGCCATTTACCCCATCCCCAAACTCTCATGTTTCCCATTAAAAAACCAGAACCTTGGCTTTTTATTGATTCATTTCAATAAGGTCAGTTGCCTTTGACTTAGTATGATATGCTCAGATGCTGCCTGAAAATCTTTCCTTCCCTTCTCTTCCTTTCTTTTTCTTTTCCTTTCTCTCCTCTCCTCTTACTGAGTTCTTTGAAATTAATTTTTGATGTTTACTTGATATTTCTCTGAGATCTTATATGCCAAATTTTCTATGAAGTTCAGTTCTTTTTGCAACAAAATTCTGAAAGTCTGGTAATTCATTGAATGTCTTTTTCCCCCTTTAGGATCATGCTTAATTTTACTAGGTATGATATTCTTAGCTGGAACCGTAGTTCTTTTGCTCTTTGGTTATGTAGGGTTCCAAAATCTATGATTTTTTTAATGTATGCATAGGTAGATCTTATGTGATTTTACTATGTAGTTCCAGCATATTTGAATTGGGTTTTTTCCTTAATATTATTTTCTTTATGATTTGGGGTTTTTAGAATTTAGATATGATATTCCTGTAAAATTTCCTCATAGGTTCTCTTTCAGATGGTGATGTATGGATTTTTTTCTATTTCTACTTTCCCTCTTATTCTAACATATCAGGGCAATTTTCTTTATTTCTTTATTATTATATCAAGATTCTTTTTTGGTTGTAGCTTTCAGGTAGTCCAATTATTCTTATGTTTTCTCTTCTTGATCTATTCTGCAGATTGTTGTTTTTCTTATGAGATGTCTCACATTCTCTTTTTTTTATTCTTTATATTTTGTTTTATTATTTCTTTGTCTCTTGTAACTTTGTTGGCTTCCCCTTGTCCAATTCTAGCTTTCAAAAAATCATTTTTTTTCCCTTAAAATTCTGGATCTCATTTTCTAGTTGGTTGACTTCTTGTTTTTCTTGAATGTTCTTATTTTTAGTTCTTCCTTAATCTCTTTCATTCAATTTTAAAAGTCTTTTAAAAGTTTTTCTATGAATTCTTTTTGGACAGGTGACCTTTTGATGACATATATATGATGATATATATTATATATGTGATGATAAATGTGTGACCATATTTGGAGTAGGAGAGGCTTTTTAAAATTTCAGTATCTTCCTCTAAAGATGAACCCAAGCCTTCCCTATTCCCAGAGTAACTTTCAATCACTGGGGTTTTCTCTTTTGCCAGCTCATTTTTTAAAAAATAAAGAGTTTGTTAGTATAGTCACTTCTGTTCCTGAGGGGAGAGACAGATGGTGTCTCTGTCTCAGCTCTTCTTTTAGTTCTCCCTTCTTGCTCAAGGAAGTTTTCAGCAGCACAATTGGGGTTGGTGTTCCGCCTGGGCTAGACTCAGAAGCTGGACTCCCCAAAATATCAGAGAGAGGATAGTTCCCCTGGCTGGGACTGAAGCTACTTCCCAACTCAGCTACTTTTAAGTGGAACTTGCTATTTAAGTATTTTAAGTATTTAAGTCCAGAAGTGTTTACATTTCACACTGGTCAAACCTCTGTCCTGATATCTTTCTTTGGATCTTTTCTGATTGTCTCAGGAGGACTACTGTTTGGCCCCAACTCTTATTTGTTTTTAAATTTCAATATTTGCCCTGAGGAACAATATTGTCTTGTTTATGAGGGAAATCTAGAAAAGTTGGAATTTTTTGACCTTACCACCATCTTCTCCTGCCACATTTTTCATAAAACAATCTATAAAAATAATTTCCTAGGATTTTTATTTAAATAAAATGAATAATTTGCTATAATTTTACAATTCATGAATCAATGTTAAATAGGCAATAAAATAGCACAATATAGATTTTGATTGGTGCAATCATTTATGTTGTATAAAATGATAACTGAAATAATTTTGTTTTTGTGTTAACTGGGCTGTTTTGACACAAAGTGATATTGATGATATTTTTATTCACATTCTTTTTCAATCATTAATTGAAATTGACATTTTGTTTCTATGATAGCTACAGAAGAAATCTTCATTTCACAAAAAGAAGAGTAAGGTTTGAATTGGTTTTATAAAGCAGAAAATTCTTCATTCACCTGAAGCCAAAAGAAAATAGATTTTCAGGTTCAAATGTTTGTGACAAGTTAGTAAAAATAAAAAAGAGGGGAAAACTCTCCAAGATTTCCTTTCATTTTTTTTACTTGACTTGTGATTTCATCAGTATAAGAAGTTCCTAAGGAAGAATTATTCCATCCATGTAAATTTGCACCAGTTTTCCTTGGGATCTTTTAAAGGTTAAGTGATTTGGATAGGGTTATATAGCTAGTATATATGAGGCAGATCTTAAACACAGATATTTCTGACATCAAGGCTAGCTTTTTGTATACTATCTGTACAAACCTCTCTTGCTTTTAATGGTTTTAGGAGAAGATAAAAGTGATCTTCTAACTTGAAAAATAGTCTGTGGCTTCTTACTTATATTTCTTGATATAAGTGATTGTGAAGTGTATGGTATGTCCAAATTGCACAGTTATGATGATAGCTCCTAACTCCAGGATTGCTGTAAGGAAAAAATGAGGTAATATTTATAAAGCATTTTGTAAACTTTAAAGTACTATATAAACACTACTATTATTATTACATTTTAAAGTATTATTTATAAACCTCTAATTCCAACACTGAATTGCATCAGTGCAAAACCAATATAATTCACATTATATAATACTTATTTAAAAAATCTGTCAATTATACTGAAAATTTTTCCTGATAAGACATTGCTAGCAATAACTTTTCTAATACTGTTTTAAACAACTCCCTACATATGTAATCAAATGATCATCTTAAACTACAGCTATTGCTTCATCACTTTGAATGTAAAACAATTTCAGTTTCTCAATAAAATGATCACAAAGGTCTTCAGACAATTCTTCTCTGTTATCTGCAAGTGAAGTTATTTGAAACTGCTTTGTATATGAGTCACTAAGCATCTTTTTGATCATGTCAATAGTTATGAATAATATATTTCTTCCACTGATTGAGACTTTTTATACTTAATGATTTTGTAAGCAACCTTATATAAGTCAGGGGTTCTCAAACTTTTGTTCTAAGTATTTTTATATTATTAAAAATAATTGATCATCTGTTCAAAGAGTTTTTCCTTTATGTGGGTTATATTTATAGATATTTATCATATTAGAAATAAAAACTAATTTTGAATTTATAGACCCTTTGAAAGGGTTTCAGAGATCTCAAGGATTCTCTAACCACACTTTGAGAACCATGGATAAAAGTAATCCTATTGATGTCACAGACATGATTTTCTAATATGTTTGTCATTGCTTATTAAATATATTTTATCTTCTCTGGAAAAAAATTTCTTGTCTTTATATAATACAATTTTTCACGTCTTTTAATTTATTGTTTTATGCTATATGAAGCTAAAGCATTTGCATAAAACAAAAATAGAAGTTTTTCCTCCCCATCCATAATAATATTTGCGAATTCCAATGATAAATATAGTAGACCATATTTTCTAAATTTATGAATGTGTTCCTGTATTTAATTTCAACTGTTTCAATTATTATTGCTTGTGCTAGTATTATTCCAATAGATTTTCTCTTCAAACCAGTTGTGCTTCAATGTTCATTTAAAAGGGCACTTTTTTACTTTTTAAAGTTAAAGAAACTAAAAATATTAATGGAATTCTTTAAATTTAACTGTTTAAAATTTTAAATCGACCATATATATCTGCATGTATATACATACAAAATAGACTTTATTGATAAAATCTTATATAAAATATATCATACAGTCATTTCTATAAAACCATATATGATTGTAGAGGATCACAGATAGTTGGGTAACACTGGGTGAGGTATAAGACCCTCCAGCCCAGCAAGGAAACCTGATACTCTGGTTTGGCTCCCCATCCCCCCTAGGGGTATCTGGACCTTCCTGAGAAGTCAGAGGGCATGACAACCCATGTTATAATTAAAGCAGTTATGCTAAAGTAGCAAAGAGGCATCTGCACACAATAGCAAGTTGTTTGTATGGTCCTGCATGCACAATATATAGTTAGTGGATGTGCAGTGTGTTATAGTTATGTAAGCGTATTAGGGTATGTAAGGCTGAGGGAATTTTGAATAAACAAACTCATGTTTTGACCATCTTTGAGAGTTCTACCCTTTCACTCCTCACCCATGATCAGGATTCGGGATGGTACCAAAATCCTCCAGTGAGCAGCTCCAGACATATGATGTGTATGTAAGACTATTCTTTAGTTATCTTAGTTTTTAAAATGGAGTTTTATTTGCAAAGCTACTTATTACCTTTTAATCATTAAAATGACAAAGTCATAACCTGAGCCTACATCAGATGGTGATGGCAGATTTGATTTGTGCTGAATTAAATGTGACATTGTTTTCACATAGCATATTAAGTAATTGTTGTATTTCATTCTCTGTTGTTTGGAGCTAATTCTCAGTGTTAACTTTACGTTTGTTGTCTTATATTTGAATATTGCTTTTATTGTCAAAAAAACTTATGACCTCCAGAGATGCAACTAATAATTAATTTTTAAAAACTTCACTAAAATATCAAAATATGCAAATTCTCTCAAAACATCAGCCTTTCAATAAAATGAAAAAAAAAATCAGAAAATTAGAGAAATTCTCTTAAAATCAACCACAGAATATGTAAAATATTTGAGAATTCCCTTACTAAGATAGATCAAATTATATTACATGAATAAAATTATAAACTATACTTTTTAAAATATTCTTTACAGAAATAAAAATCTAAGTAATTGGAGAGATATTAATTGTTCATTGTTAGGCCATACCAACATACTAAAAATGACAACATTACCTAAAATAATTTATTCATTGATATATCAATGAAACCATCAAAGATTTAATTACAAAGATGGGGGGGAAGGCGAAATACTGCCTATCTGAAGTAATGAAAGATCAAGAATGATAATGAAAAAAAATGAAAAAAGAAGTGTGAAAAGGGGGCATATAGTAGTACCAAATTTTAAATTATGCTAAAAAAACTAATATTTTTTTTTTAAATTGATCAGTGGGATAGATTAAGAACACAGGATACAGGAACAAAATAAACACTAGCATCATGTTCAATAAATTCCTAAGAACCAATTACTGAAGTAAGGACTTGCTGTTCAATAAAAATTGCTGGGAAAGTTGAAAGCAGTCTAGCAGAAATAAAGTTTAGGCCTATATTTCATACTATATGCCTGAAATATCTCCGGATAGAAATGTAGTCAAATAACAGAGCATAAGAATGGGAAAAAGGGAAACCTTTCATTGTTGTGGATGGGGAAGAGTTCTTCCTTAGGTAAGGGATTGAAAGAAAATTTGGGGCTCTCAAAAACTGGCAATTTTGATTACATAAAGTTGAAAAAGCATTGTACAAACAATATCAATGCAATTAAAAGGGAATTAGGAAAAAAACATCTCATAGCATGTATCTCTGATAGTTATCATATCCAAAATATATGTGGAACTATTTTAAGTATATAAGTAAAAGTCATTTTTCAATTGATAATCAAAGGATATAATTAGAAAGTTATCAAAGAAAGTAAATATGTCCACAGTTCTCTCTATATTAATTTTAAATATTAAGACTACAATTTATTAATAATAGGAAAATTAAGAAAAAATAACTGATAGTAAAATGAAAATAACACTCATCAGATTGGCAAAGTTAATAGAAGAATACAATTGTTATAGGAGCATAGGAAGATACACTTGTGCATTATGGAACTCTGGTCTACCCATTCTGAAAATCAATTTGTAAATAATAATTATTAAATTATGCTTACTATTACTTCCTACATACTTCAAAGTGATAAAATAAAGTACCTGTTAACATAAAATTATTCGTAGCATTTTTTTTTTTTGTTGTAGCAAAGAAGTGGAAATTAAGATGTCTACAATTTGGGAGATAACTGAACAAATTATGAAATATGAATATAGTAGAATATTTTGGGGTAAGAAATGATGAAAGATACATATTCAGAGCAATCTGAGAAAATGTATGAATTGATGTGATGAAAAGTAATCAGGACTAATGGAACAATTTATATAATTACTACAAGATTGTAGAGAAAAACAGTTTTGAAATACTTAACTCTGGTCAGTGTAGAGACTAATCACAAGACTAATAATGAACAATGCTTACTACCTATTAGAGAGAGGAATAATAGACTAAAGGTATGGAATGAAATATCTATTTTTGGACATAACCTAATTGTGGATTTATTTTGCTAAAATATATTACAATAGTTTATTAAATGTTTTTTTAATTGTTTAGAGGTAAGGAGAATTGGGGGGAAGAAGATTAAATTATGCCAAATAAAAAAAGCATCAATGAAGCATTTAAAAAATGAAATAGAGAACAGGAGATTCATTGTGAAACACAAAGAATTTTTGGAATTACTGAATTTAGTATGCAATTTTTAAACAAAAGCTGTAGGCAGATTTGTGGAGGAAGAAAAATAAAATAAAGCTTTACAAATATTATCTCATTTGATTATTCAAACCATCTGATGAAGTGGGTGCTGTTATTTCTCTTAATTTTAAAATTGAGAAAACTGAGACGGGGCGGAGCCAAGATGGCAGAGTGAAAAGGTGACTTTCTGCCTCTCCTCCGATCTTCTCTCAAATCAACAATAAAATAAGCCTCTGAACTGATCTTCAAGTCAACGAACCCAGAAATATTTGGGCACGGCTCTCTGGAGAACTTCATATCAGGTTAGTCGGACTCGGACAGAGAGATAAATAGACGACCCCTGTGCAGGCCGGAAGTGAGGGTGGGACTCAGCTCAGCTCATCGTGGAAGAAATTCCAAACTCCAAACTCCAAATTCCAAACACCTGGAGTTTATCTGAGGCACTCGGGACACTCTGCCCTGATTGGGGGCAGGTGTTCTGGCAGACTTGCCTTGTTTAAGGAGTAATTCGGACTTAGTCCTAGCCCCCACCGGCCCAGCACCTTAAGTCAACTTGACAAAGTGCCCCAGGGCAAAGCGGTTTCAGCCGAGGTTTTTTTTTTTCCCCTACTTTAAAGAGATATCCACTCTGTCTAAAAAAAAAAAAAATGATGAAGAAGCAAAAGAGAGCTCTCACCATAGACAGCTTTTATCAAGGCAAAGAAACGACCTCAGATACAGAGGTTTCTTTAGACAAAAATCCAGAAAAAAATAGCAAGGACCATCACTGGTCCCCGTTTCAAAAGGCCTTTCTGGAAGACTGCATAAAGAACCTCAAAAGAGAGCTGGAGGATAAATGGGAAAATAAACTGAAATCAGTGCAAGAAGGATACAG
The DNA here is from genome assembly GCA_023553655.1 of Myrmecobius fasciatus. Lineage (NCBI taxonomy): Eukaryota > Metazoa > Chordata > Mammalia > Dasyuromorphia > Myrmecobiidae > Myrmecobius > Myrmecobius fasciatus. Next base: position 13,340 of record JAJPUD010029588.1, read on the forward strand.
TATCTTGCAAGAAGGATATGATGCTCTGCAAAAGAGATATGAAAAAGACACCAATTTATTAAAAAATAAAATTAGTGAAGTGGAAAAAGTGCAGTGAACAAATTGGCCAGTTACAAAAGGAACTTAAAAAGGTAACTGAAGAAAACAACACTTTAAAAATAAGAATTGAACAAATGCAAGTGAATGACTCACTAAGACTTGAAGAATCAGTCAAACAAAAACAAAAAAAAATGAAAAATTAGAAGAAAATATGAAATATCTCCTAGGAAAAACAACTGACTTAGAAAATAGATCTAGGAGAGACAATCTAAGGATTATTGGACTTCCTGAAAGCCATGATGAAAAAAAGAATCTAAACACTATCTTCCAGGAAATCCTGAAAGAAAACTGCCCTGAGATTGTAGAATCAAAGGGCAAAATCACCATTGAAAGAATTCACCGAT
>JAJPUD010029589.1:0-13780 GCA_023553655.1 Myrmecobius fasciatus
TTACAAATTTTTCCCCCCAACTCCCCACCCCTCCCCTAGATGGCAGGATATCCACTACATGTTAATTATGTTAAAATATTGGCAAATCGAATATATGTATACATATTTCCAAACTTATCATTGGTGTGCAAGAAAAATCTTATCTACACAAACGATATATCAGATAAAGGAAACACAATGTAAGCAAACATCAATCAAGGAGTATGAGAATGTTATGTTGTGGTCCACATTTCGCATCCCTCTCTCTGGGTGTATATGGCTTTCTTCAGTGAACAATTGGAGGTGGTTTGAAACATTTCATTGTTGAAGAGAGCCATGTCCATCAGAATTGATCGTCATATAGTACTGTTGTTGCCGTGTATAATGATCTCCTGGTTCTGCTCATTTCACTCAGCATCAGTTCATGTAAGTCTCTCCAGGCCTCTCTGAAATCATCTTGCTGGTCATTTCTTACAGAACAATAATATTCCATAACATTCATATACCATAATTTATTCAGCCATTCTCCAATTGAAGGGCATCTATTCAATTTCCAGTTTCTAGCCACTACAAAAAGGGCTGCCACAAACATTCTTGCACATGTGGGGCCTTTTCCTTCCTTTATGATTTCTTTGGGATATAAGCCCAATAGAAATGCTGCTGGGTCAAAGGGTATGCACAGTTTGATAACTTTTTGAGCATAGCTCCAAATTGTTCTCCAGAATGGCTGTATCCGTTCACAGCTCCACCAACAATGCATCAGTGTCCCAGCCCTCCCACAACCCCTCCAACATTCATCATTAACTTTTCCTGTCATTTTAGCCAATCTGACAGGTGTGAAGTGGTATCTCAGGGTTGTCTTGATTTGCATTTCTCTGATCAATAGTGATTTGGAGCACCTTTTCATATGACTATAAATAGTTTTAATTTCATCCTCTGAAAATTGTCTGTTCATATCCTTTGACCATTTATTGATTGGAGAATGGCTTGAATTTTTATAAATATGAGACAATTCTCTATATATTTTAGAGATGAGACCTTTATCAGAACCCTTAAATGTAAAGATGATTTCCCAATTTATTGCTTCCCTCCTAATCTTGTCTGCATTGATTTTGTTTGTACAAAAATTTTTTAACTTAATATAGTCAAAGTTATCTATCTGGTTTTCAATTAAAAGTTCCAGTTCTTCTTTGGACATAAATTTATTCCATCTCCACAGGTCTGAGAGGTAAACTATATTATGTTCCTCTAACTTGTTTACAAAATCACTCTTTATATCCAGATCATGAACCCATTTAGATCTTATCTTGGTATGTGGTGTTAGATGTGGGTCAAGCCCTAATTTCTTCCACACTAGTTTCCAGTTTTCCCAGCAGTTTTTGTCAAATAGTGAATACTTATCCCAAAAGCTGGGGTCTTTGGGTTTATCAAAAACCAAATTGCTATAGTTATTGCCTAGTTTGTCTTGTGATTCTATCCTATTCCACTGATCGACTACTCTATTTCTTAGCCAGTACCAAATGGTTTTGATGACCGCTGCTTTATAATATAGTTTTAGATCTGGTACAGCAAGTCCACCATCTTCAGCCTTTTTTTTCATTAATCCCCTTGAAATTCTAGACCTTTTGCTAAACATCCTATTTTGATAAACTTAATTAAAACTTCCTTGATAGCCTAAACTCAAAGGATAAAATAGAAATAGAAAGAATCCACTGATCAACTCTGAAAAAGATGCCAAAATAAAAATTCCCACCAATATTATACTCAAATTTCACAACTTGCAAGATCAAAAAAACCCCCAAAAACAAAAACAAAAACAAAAAAAATATTGCAAACAGCCAGAAAAATTCATTTATGAGAAGAAAAAAATGAGAAAGAAAATCAGAAGTATGCTTGGAAAAGGAAACCAAAAAAATTGTCTGAAGAAAACTCCTTAAACAGTAGAATTAACCAAATGGAAAAAGAGATATACAAAAGCTAACTGAAGAAAATCACGTTAAAAACTAGAACAGGGCAAATGGAAGCTAATGACTTTGTGAGACAGCAATAATCTTTCAAACAAACCAAAAAGCATGAAAAAATGGAATAAAATATGATGCAGATGGAAGGGAGGGCAGAAACACTAGGGAAAAAGGTAAGAGATTGGGGGAAAGGGTGATAAAAGACAAGATAGTGGATTGGGTTGAAAAAACCCTAAAAAAGACAGGGTAGAAAGAGAGAACAAAAGTATATACAGAGGAGAAAATATGATGGAAGGAAATACAGAGTGAGTAATCATAACTGTGAATGTGAATGGGATCAAATCTCCTATAAAACAGAAGTGAATAGTAGAGTGCAGAAGACCAGAGCTTAAAAGAAAATTTGATTTCCAAAGACAAGACTCAAGAGAAACAAAACAAATAAACAAACAAAAAAGGTAAATAGAAAAAACAGTGAATTTAATATGATTAAATTGTTTATATACTTAACTGAGAAGATAATACTTGGTACTCTTAAGAACTTTATCACTATTAAGGACTCAGAAGGAGTACACATATAGATAGTATGAGGAAAGTAATGAAATAGTTTTTTAAAGGATGTGTGTGTGTGTGTGTGTGAAATAGAAGTATTTATCAAGAGAAATGAGAAGGGAGAGGGACAATGGGGGTAAATTATCTCACATAAAAGCGGCACCAAAGGAAGAGATTTGAAGGTGGTGAGTAATATTAGAGCTGGCAGGCATTGCTTGAAATTTACTCTCATGTGGATTGGCTCAAAGAGAGAATAATGTACAGAGGGAATAACATAGACTCTCACATGGATATAGAAATCTATCTTGCCCTCTATGGAAGTAGGAATATAGAATAAAAAAAGTGAGAGGCTGATAGATGAGAGGATGGATTGGGGAAGGTAGCAGACAAAAGCAAAACACTTTTGAAAAAAGACAGGGTTAAAGAAGAGTGAGAAAAGGATGAAGGTGGGTAGGGGGTAGGAAGGTTGGTGGGGAGGCCAAATAGGATGAAGGAAAACACACAGTAATCAGCAATGTGAATGTGAATGGGATGAACTCACCCTTCAAACAGAAATAGATAACAGAATGTATTAAAATTAGAATTAAAAACATGTTATTTACAAGAAACACACTTGAAGCAGAAACACACACAGAATAAAGGTAAGAAGCTGGAATCTATTTTGCTTCAGCTGATAAAAAGCAAACAAATAAACAGAAAACCTAGTGATGGCAATCATAACCTCAGAGAAAACAAAAGCAAAAATACATCTAGTTAAAAGAGATAAGCATGGAAATGACATTTTGTTAAGGGGTAACAGACAATGAAGTGTAGAGGGCCACAGACAGTGGGGAAACTCTAAGTGAAGTATAAGACCCTTCAGCCCAAAAGGAACCTACTGACAATGTCTGGTTTAGTTCTCATCTCCCCTTGGGGTGTCTCACCCTTCCTGAGAAGTGGGGGGAGAGGGAGTGACCACCTGTGTTCTTTTTGAAGCAAGGGATATTTACAGTAAAGAGAAGCATTTATATATCAATAGCAGGGTGCTTATAGTTAGCACTTGCACAGTATGTTGTGGTGATGTATGATACTATAGTTGGCACTTGCTCAGTGTGCTGTGGTGATATAATATTACTACAATTGGCACATGCTCAGGGTGTTGTAGTGATGTAATTGTACTAACATATTTAAGGGCCAAGAGAACTGGAAATAAATGGACTCCATCTCTGACCATCCACGTGGGTCCCTGCCTCATCACTTTTTCACCAAGACCAAGAACTTGGGCTGGTCCCAAAATCCTCCAGAAAGCTAGTCCAGATAGTATATTTTGGCACCTCAGTGTGGGGGCTCTAGAAAGCATAGTATATTTTGGCACCCTAACTTGGGGATTCTAGAAAACACACTACAATGAAGTAATATCAATACTAAACATATATGTACCAAATGTTATATCATACAAATACTTAAGGAAAAGTTGAATGAGTGAAAAAAAGAAGTAGCAGAACTATACTATAGTGGGAGACCTCAATTTCTCCTCTCTAGATGAAATTAACCAAAAAAAGTTGAGAAGATGAATAATTTTTTTGAAAAAAAATACACTAGGAAAAAATCAGTTATAGAAAGGATTATATATTTTTTTATCAGTAACTGCTGCATATTGTGCATGGCACCTACAAAAAAATCACTATATATTAGGGCTCTGAAATGACATGTATACACATTTTCCTCTTTATAGTGAACATGTATGTAGCTTTCTCAATGATAGCATTAAATTTGTCCATTTTTCTAATTCTATAGAATCTCTCATCTTTGATTTGTACACAAAATTTATCTCTTTCTTTACTTCAGTCTTGGTCTCTTGGTTCAGTTTCCAGTTTGGAATGAAAGAAGAGGCTTATATCACACATAATATTTAGTGAAGTATTAATTGATATTGTATAAATTTAATAAAAATTGATTATTGGATCAGTTGGGCACTATTCCTCTTATCTCCACAGATAACTCTAATTCTGAAAAATGTCTATCAAGTCTTAGGAGTTCTAATTCAATGGGCTAGACTTTTATGCCTTAGGATGCTGAAAAAGTCAGAACCTTAGTTTCTAGAAAGAACTAAACAAATCTTGAAAAGGATTTCATTGCATTTTTTGATTAAAAAAATAAAACACTGCTCTATAGGAGATACCTTCTAGTTTTTGTCTGTGTTGCTTTAAGCATAGCAAGTAATGACAGTCTGTGTGTGGTATGTGTACCATTTTGGCAACATTAATTTTCAGTATGAAGTATGCTACAGTTTCCTCATATTCCTTATTCTTTCTAGTGACTGGCTTGTATACCATATTCCCACTATCTCCTGTCCTACTCAATGGAAAGAAAGAAGACAGAACCTTATCATAGCACTTTTCAAAAAGTTTGTGAGTCTTGGTGTATAGCATTTCTTTTCCTACTGTTTGTCCTACCATGTATTGTTCACAAAGTTATTGTTTATATATCCTGTTCTGAATTATCTTTCAAGTTGATAGAACAAGGTTATTTAAATATAACTTTGGGATTCTATGATTTTACTTTGCCATTTAATGTTAAATATGCTCATAGATGGGCAATTTGAAAGGCTAAATTTACTGTCTCGGGTAAGTCTCAGATGTACAACCCAATTTTAAATTAACTGCTGCAAAACTGTCACATGTGATATTTTCAATAGTAAAAGTTTTTGGGAAAGATATATTTCATTAGCAGCTCCCAAGAACCCATTAAATTTCTCAATTGATTTTGGCAGAGGACCAGGCTTTTTGCAAGATAGTATATATGTGACTGGGCACAATGTGGAGTGGAAAATTGCTCTGGAGAGTAGTTAAGAAGGGTGTGCAGCAGCTGCATTTCAAAGTTAAATAATCTCTTTTGCAAGGGGGATTATTAAAAAAATATGAAAAGACTGTTGTTTGAAGAAATCTGTTTCTAAAAAAAGATTAACCAGGAAAACATCCTTCCTTTTGCTGTTCCTGAAAAAAAAAGACAACTTAAAATAAATAAAATGTCATCCAACTTCCTCCCCAATACACATACCAGTAAAAGAAAAAATAATTCTAAGAACAAAGGTGCATCTGGGATGAGTCAAGTTTGAACCCAATGTGAATGGAATGCCCTAGTAATAAACTCTTCCTCTATGGGAGCTACATAATGGAAATGCTGACAGAACTTTAAATGTGACAAAAATTTCAGGAGTACCTATAGATTCAGAATGCAGAGTAGGTTAACGATAAGAAAACCTAAAAGGCAATTAAAAAATTAGTAAAAAGTGCAAATCAAAATCACTGGACCAATACCATATAATGATGACTGACTGCTGTGTGCCATTGGTGCTTGATCCATGAATAGAGTTCATATGTCCCGTTTGATTGCGTCCAGGAATCAGTCAACCTGAAGGTTTTGAATCACAGGAGCAAAACAAAGAGAGGAAAATGATCAAGACAGACATCTGAGCAAACACGTGCTGTTTGTATAAAACAGTGTAGTTTCTAGAACTAATCCCTTACCTGATTTGGCATATCAATTGATTGTACACTTCAGCCTCTTCTTACGTAAACTCACAGTAGTGCCAGGATTTAGTAATTTACTTTGATAAAGTTTCCCTCAGCTGCTTTAGGAGAGTATTTTTTGACTTTGATTAGTGAACTTGCAAGTTCACTAACACGCTCTTGTTATCTAATACAACCACACATTAATATTTGGTAATACAAGGAAGAATATAGAATTTACATATGGATTCAATCATTGAAAATCAACACTTTAAAGATAAGACATTCAGGAAAAAATTCTCTTTTATTTTGGAAGTATCTAATTGTAACTCTTAAACCAGTTTGCTTTGTGCTCAAATAAGTAAGATCCCCCAAACTTGAGAAGCGATAACTAACTAAATTAAATTGAGAGGAAATCATAAAACAAAATTTTATTTAACAGTTACCAGTTTTCTACTGCTAAAGCAAGGTATAGTTGAAAGTACAAAGAAACTTTGTAGTTAGATCTGGATTTAGCTGGGGATACAAATGAGAAAGCTGGTCCTTGCCTTCAAGGAGCTTCTAACGAGGGATATATAAAAGGGGTTGGGGAAAACCAAAAAGGTATACGGTTAGATGTAATTAAAATCAAGTAGAACTGTTGATAGGAAATGTAGAGGTGCTTAGAAAGTTCAGATCTCAGCCGTTAAGAAAGAAATTGGGGGGAGTTTAGCATTTACTCTAATGTCCAGTCTTCTTATAAAAGAGGAGAAATAATAGAGGGAGCAGAGGAAGTGCTGTGAATCAAAAATTGTGAAAAGATGGAGTGCAGGTCTGAAGTTAGGATGACTAGACACTATCTGTGTAAATCAAAACTTCTGTCTCAGCTTCCTCATTTGTAAAATGAGGGTAATATATAAATAAGAGTATCTGTTTCCCAAGGTTGTTATGAGGATCAAATGATATATTTGTAGAATACTTAGGGATCATTTTCCCTTCCTCTTTGTTTTGAAGATGAAAAAACTGAAGTCCATAGAGGTGAATTAGATAACATGGCTTTAAGTTGCAGAACAAGGATTATATCTCTGCTCTTCTTTTTTTTCCTAGCCAAGTTCTTTCACTGTATCATTGTCCATTTTTAAAAATATATGAGTAATATTTGTGGAAATCAAAAAACAAAATATGATGTACAATGAAAAAATGACTTTTCTTTAAGGTAGGAATGATATTGATAATTTTACTATTAAAATAAAACACATTATACATAGCTCTGTACCACAACATGCATGATTTAATTGAGCATCCTTTTTTTTTACTATCACTAAGATTTTAAATTCTATGTGTATCTATGTATATGTATATATATGTATATATATACATATACATACATACATATATTAAGAGGGAGAGAAAGAGAGAGAGAGAAAAAGGGAAACAGAGAGACAGTCAAAAGGGACAACTCTTGTGATTTCATTGATAATGTTAACCTATAGATAAAGAAACTTCTAATGCAAATGGGGACCTTCTCTACAATTTACAGTTTCAGAGAGTTTGTTAGAAGAGTGAAAAGTTAAATGACTTGCTAAGGGTTATATGTTCAGTATGTGTCATAGAGAGCAATTGAATTCAGGTCTCTGAGACTATTCCCTCTATTTCACCTAATATCGCTCTTTTCCTCTCTTTCACTACATGTGTATATAAGCATATATATATATATATATATATATATATATAAGCTAACTTTTGCAATGGATAGAATGCTGTCTGGAGTCAGAAAGATACCCTTTTCTGAGTTATAGTTCAGTATCAAATATATATCAATTGTGTGATTGTGAGCTTAACTGTTTTCCCATCTGTAAAACAACACAAGGAAAAGCAAAACATTCTACCTCAAATAGTGTCATGAAGATTTAGACACAGCTGAAATGACTGAAAAGCAACACATCTATTTGCCCAATAAATTTTTCATTACCCCAGGTGTTTGGGGATATAAAATACTTATACAAAATCAAATATTTATTGATAATAAATCATAATTTTGTAATCCCTACATTCTGAGACTCTATATAGGGCTGTGAACCACAGTTTAAGAAAATAGCCATAGAGAACTATCAGAATCAGAAACTCTAAGTGTTACTTGAGACACTAAAAGGTGAGTCACACAATCAGTGTGTTTCAGATGTAAGACTTGAACACAGATCTACCTCTCTTTGAGGTCTGATCTTTATCCCCTATACAAATTGCCTCTTTCTGTCGCTCTCTCCCTTTGCTTTCATTATATATATATATATATATATATATATATATATATATATATATATAAACATATGTGTGTATATGTGTGTATACATATAAATGAGTTTATATATATATCTGTATGTATACATATACATTTATAAGCATAAACATATAAAATGTGCACATATATCATTCTTCCTTATAGATTTCTTTCCTTATAACAAGAGTCAAGTTGTTTGAACAGAATAAAACAACTTGAGTCTTGGAAGTACATACTTATTGATTTAGCAAAGCACAGAACACTATTTATTCTAGAAAGGTCACCCTCTTTTTTTCCTGTGTAGTTGGTAAGATAGGTTAATTAAGAAGAGCACTCTTTTTTTAAGAGTACCCAAATAAAAATGACTTTGCATATTCTATTTCCTAGTTTGGGGTTTGTTGCATGATATTTTATGGAAAAGGTATTTCTTAATTATCTTATTTTGTAAAGGACTTTACTGTTTTTTAAGAATCAATATAAATAGACTTTGGGGAGTAAATTATTTAAGGACTATTTTTCAAAAAGCAAAGTCTGCCATCTGACTTATTGGAGTATGGAAGGAGCTTTTCCCATAAGATCTTGATTTGGGATTTTATATGATAATTACTCATTTGATTTTATGAAATAATAGCTCACTAAATGTACAAAAATGCTATAATTGGCCAGGTTTTTTTTCCTGCTTCAGTAACTATATTGAAACGTTCTAGAATGAATATTATAGAACATGTAGTCTTTTAGTTGGAAGGGATTTTAATCTAAGTTATCACTCAATATAGGAGTAAATCCTACAATTTCCTTGGCAGTCATTGAAAATAAATCCCAAATGCATGCATACCTGCTTTTCTTCTTCCCTCCCTACCTTTTTCCTTCCTTTCTTTTCTCCTTCCTTTCTTCTATTCTTCTTGCCCTCCATTTCTTCCTTTCTTCCTTCCTTCCTTTCTAACCTTCCTTCCTTCCTTCCTACCTACATACCTACCTACCTTCTTTCCTTTCTATATTAAGTAAATCATTTTGGCTTTTCAGTAACTTAATCAATAAAATGAGAGAGACAAGTTCAACTATTAGGGTGTTTTTCCAGTGCTAAATCCTACAATTCCTTAAATCTTTGTTTTAAATCACTTGTCTCTCTTTACATACAGTACATATCCTTCAATCCTGTTATAATCATACTTTAATATGAAAATCCCTATTTATTGAAATATTGCTTTTTTATAGTTTTAAGTAATTTCATGTCCTTGTGCTTTGACTCCCTAATTAGCCTTGAGCAGCTTTAAGTTGCAATATGTCTACTACAAGAATTTCATCTTCTTCAGGGGTAAAATGACTATTGGTGACTTTGGATAATAAGGACACCAGGTTTCTGGCAACCTAGATAGCAAGTAGGTGGGAACAAACAATTGCACTCTATTACTTTAAGAAGTGTGCTTGTAGACATACAGGTGAAGAAATAACATTTTGTGCCAATGGATTACATTTTGAAATAATATTTACATTTAATTAGCTAGAAAGTAGAAGCAGACCACAGGTACCATTATAAAGTAATAAAGACAGCTATGACCCAAGTTTATATGAGCAAACAGTGCTTGTAAAATAGGGAGAAAAGTGACAAGATTTCCAAGAGCTGGGTAAACTTTAGCATAATGATGTTTCTATTTTAATGTACTATTGTTACTTTTTAATGCCACTTTATGTTTTATCCCACTTTATGTTTTTATGTTTTATTTCCTGGATATACTCTAGTTCAGTGGATTGTGGTCCATTGTAACATGGGACTAAATTAAAAAAAGTCAACAGTGATTGCATCTAAGTGATTGTAGATGAAACATTCACAGCCTGATGTTCCCCATCTCTTTATTAATTAAATTCAATTGTTTTATTACACAAAATTTATATGCTAGGTTTTGGAAAAAATACATTCCTTCACATAATAGATTTTCTATTCTATTAGGAAGGTAATGTGTATACATAAGTATATAAAAATATAAAATACTGTGACATTCATTCATTGGGACCCCTAACAACTACAGAACTTAACAAAGGGTGTTTATAATAAGGATATATAAAAAAATTTTAAAATTATACTTTTTATCTTAAAATGCTTTTTATGTAACATAAAATCAATTTAATACAAACTATCCTTTGTTCAACTTTATTTGTGGGCACCAAAATCAGGCATGATATATTGATTCCAGGTCAATAATATTCCATTTCTTTCCATTTAAAATATTGCCAAGTCTTTGTAGCAAAGCTATTAGGAACATAAGTCCTCATCATCTCATATTGGATGGACATATTAAATTCTTCTTTTGAAAGTAAAATAAAGATACATTCTTCTGTTTTTCTTTATGCATTATGTTTGCAAATGGGGATGCCATAGTAATGTGGTTCTAATGAGCAAGTTAATACTTCCTTTTTTATCATCATCAGTTCTGTCACTATAGTTATTTAAATCAATGGCTCTGTTGTCCTTTCAATTTCAAAATTATGCCTTTTGGTTTAATAATTGATTTAAAGTGAGAATGGTAGCTAGTCTTTACTCTCTATGCTCTATATTATAAAATTCTATCCAGTGTATGTCAAAAAGTTTTTTGCCACCTTAGGACCTACAGCTACTTTCATTGCTTTAAAGAAAGAGGAAGACTCATTTGCCTTCTTCTTGCTAATTTGGAGTTATATACCTACTTCACTAACAAGATATTCCCCTATTCCTTTTATAAAATTAGTTGAGTAATATAATTGATAGAGAGTTGGTGCTTGGAATAACTGAATTAAAATTCTCTGTGATATGTACTAGTTAGGTGATCCAGTAAAAGTCATTTAACTTCTTTTAGCTTCAATTCTCTCATCTGTAACATGGGGACAATAAGAGCATCTATCCTATGGGGTTGTTGTAAGGATAAAATGAAATATTATATGTAAAGTTCTTTGCAAAGCACAAAGTGCTATATAATGTTTGCTGCTATTACTGCTGTTGTTATTATCTAATTTGTGAATATTTTGTGTAAAAAAGGAAGCCTTATCCACTTCTTTAAAAAACAAAACAAAACATAATTTTCATCAGTAGTCAAGACCCTGCTGGCTCAGCATTCTAGTAAAATCTTTCCCAGTTATTAGCAATTATTTTAGTTGTGCTTAAGGTTTGGTTAGGATTAACTCTCATTTGTAGCAGAATGACCAGAGCCTAGCACAGATAACCAAATTTCACTACCGCTTGTGGAAGCCATCATTGAAAAAATCTTTAGGATGATGGTAGCCCATTCTGCTTACCTCCCCCCATTTTAGTTTTAAAGATTTCACAATGAATAGCCAATGAATGTCTTATCCTTTTGGCTACTTGGAAGCAAATTGGCCAGGACTATACCACAGTTTAATCATGCTATATTTTAGGCACTGTATCTGAGTATGTAAAATGTTTAACAATTGATTTTCCTCAAATATAAAACTTTAATTTTTAATCTGCATTATTAACATTTTTGTTACTACTTTCTTAAATCTAGATAATTACCAAAACAATAAATTAAATAATGTCCTGTTTTGTAGAAGGATCAATGCTCACAATGAAAATTTAATAATTGGCTCCTCAGCTGTTGTAAACTGATGCCAATATATCTCTGCCTATATACCTTATTGTATATATATTGTATGTAGTGTAAGTCTTAACACCCCACATTCATGGAACAGGACTGAGTCCAGAAGTTGTTAAATTTGATCCAACTGCCAGTTTGGGTGCTGAGTACTTTGAGCACTTGATCACTGCCCAAACTATTTGTACATTTCTATGTGCTACTACCTTCTGTGTCGAGAATTGTTGCTATAGTTCAAACTGCCTTTACACTAACCTGTTTGACTTCCTCCCTGCTTGAACCACATCCTGGATTACTTTTCAGGTTAACACACACACACACACACACACACACACACACACACACACGGGAAACAAACAACTTTATTCAGGTCAGCTTGAGAACTGAGCAATTGAAACAGTACTTATATTCCTTATTGTATCTTTTTTAATACTATAATCAGTTCTGAGGACCCTTTGATATGTTAAATTGAATTCTTATTGGGAAAAACAGAAAAAACCTATTTGATGACTGGAATTCCAAATGAGCTAAAGTACAAACATTTGAGTCAATGAAGTAGAAGTTATAAGTGGTTGTACCTGAATGAAGTCACATCACAAAGACCTTTTTCAGAAAGGAATAAGGAAGTCAACAATAAAGATATTATTTTATGAAATCCAAGCATGCAGAACAAACTTCCTCATGACTAGTCCTGTCATAGAAAAATAAAAATCATTGTAAATATTGGGAAAAGATGGTGATAATTGGAACGTTTTAGTCCAATATATAACTCGCTCTGTACTGTCTTAAAACTTAGGGCAAACCCAGAGTTTTCTTAATTTCAGTACCTGTAAAGTGTATTATAAAACAGTCATTCTTAACAAAACATCATTAATTTTAGCTTTTTTGTTGTTGTTCAGTCAAAATAATCATGACCAACTTTTCATCAACCCATTTGGGGTTCTCTTGGCAAAAATACAAAGGTAGTTTGTCATTTCCTTTTCTAGTGCATTTTACAATTGAGGAAACAAAGGAAAATGGAATTTCTCTCTTTTTTTGCAAAGAGAGAGTTTTATTTCATTTTTGCCTATTCTAAATCCTTATTTTTTTCTTTTTTCTTATTAAAGTTTTTTATTTGCAAAACATATGTATGGATAATTCTTCAATATTGACCCTTACAAAGCTTTCTGTTACAAATTTCCCCCCCTAGACCCTACTCCTCCCCTAGATGATAGGAAGTCCACTACATGTTAATTATGGTAAAATACTTGACAAATAAAATATATGTATACATATTTCCACACTTATTGTTGTGCAAGAAAAATCGTATCTACAAGAAAAAAAAATCTGAGAAAGGAAACCCAATGCAAACAAACATCAATAGAGAGCATGAAAATGTTAGGTTGTAGTCCACATTTCATATCCCTCTCTCTGGGTGTATATAGCTTTCTTCATTAAACAATTGGAACTGTTTTGAAACATTTCATTGTTGAAGAGAGCTATGTCCATCAGAATTGATCACCATATAGTCTTCTTGTTGCTGTGTATAATGATCTCCTGGTTCTGCTCATTTCACTCAGCATCAGTTCATGCAAGTCTATCCAGGCCTCTCTGAAATCATCCTGCTTGTTATTTCTTATAGAACAATAATATTCCATAACATTCATATACCATAATTTATTCAGCCACTCTCCAATTGATGGGCATCCATTCAGTTTCCAGTTTCTAGCCACTAAAAAAGGGCTGCCACAAACATTCTGGAACATGTGGGTCGCTTTCCTTCCTTTAAGATCTCTTTGGGATATAAGCCCAGTAGAAATACTGCTAGGTCAAAGGGTATGCACAGTTTGATCACTTTTTGAGCATAGTTCCAAATTGCTCTCCAGAATGGTTGGATCCGTTCACAGTTCCACCAACAATGTATCAGTGTCCCAGTTTTCCCACATCCCCTCCAACATTCATCATTACCTTTTCCTGTCA
>JAJPUD010029590.1:0-13780 GCA_023553655.1 Myrmecobius fasciatus
AAATATAGGAGAAGTTATACAACAATGCTATGTTACAGCTTTCTCTTGTATTGCACTATTTCGTCAAATGAATTGAGAAATACCTCAGGAAGAACTCAACACGAAGCATAAGAGAACTCATGCAACAACGATGTAGGAAAAGTAGGAAATAAGATGAAAGGAAATTCCTGCAGGAGAATGTCGCCTTCAATGAATTGGAAGCATTGCCCTCGAGAGTAGCTTACTTTTTCAATTTCTGAACCTACATTCTACCATAACAACATGAAATTCTGAAACATAGAGCATTCCTCTTAAAAGGAATGCTAAACATGCCGAAAGCAGTCAAATCAAATGAGATTCACTCAATGTATACTATTGGCAAAGAAGAGGAAGGAAAGGAAAGCAAATGTTGATAATAAACAGAATCCATTGAAGCTGTCTCCTATGTTGCACTCTGTCTTCAGGAGATTTGATGTGCATTGAAATGTTCCATGTATTCTATACGGAAGCGTATACAATGCAGTTTGAAATGTATTTAACATTGACGACTTCCTTTATCAAATGTATTGAGAAATACATTTGGATAACCTCAATACGAAGCATAAGAGAACTCATGCAACAGCAATCCATATTTTTTGCACGGAAAATAATACAAGTCAGTTGAAATGTATATAACATTGAGGATTTCCTTTAGGAAATGAATTGAGAAATACCTTAGGAGGAACTCAACACAAACATAAGAGAACTCATGCAACAACGATGTGGGAAAAGTAGGAAATAGGATGAAATGAAATTCCTACATGAGAAAGTCGCCTTCAAGGAATTGGAAGCATTGTTGTGGAGAGTAGCCTACTATTTCAGTTTCTGAACCTACATTCTACATTAACAACATGAAATTCTTCAATATAAAGCATTCCTCTTAAAAGGAATGCTACACATATCGAACGCATTCAAAGGAAATGAGATTCACTCAATGTATCTTACTGGCAAACAAGAGGAAAGAAAGGAAAGCAAATGCTGATGATAAACAGAATCCACTAAAGCTTTCTCCTCTGTTGCACTATTTTTTCAGGAGATTTGCTGTGCATTGAAATCTTCCATGTATTCCGCAAGGAAGTGTATACAATGCATTTGAAATATATGTAACATTGAGGACATCCCTTATCAAATGTATTGGGAAATATCTTCGGATAAACTTGACAGGAAGCATAGGAGAACTTGTGCAACAGCGATGTAGGAAAAGTAGGAAATAGGATGAAATTTAATTTTGACAGAAGAATGTCACCTTCAATGAATGGGAAGCATTGCTGTTGAGAGTAGCCTAATTTTTTTATTTTCTCAACCTACGTTCTACATTAACAACATGAACTTCTGCCATATAAAGCATTCCTGTTAAAAGGAATCCTACAGATGCCAAACGAATTCAAATGAAATGAGATTCACTCAATGTATCTTACTGGCAAAGAAGGAAAGCAAAGCAAATGTTGATAACAAACAGAATCCATTTAAGCTTTCTCCTCTGTTGCACTATTTTGTCCGAAGATTTGCAGTGCATTGAAATCTTCCACGTACTCCGCAAGGAAGAGTATACAATGCAGTGAAGTGTATTTAACATTGAGGACTTACTTTAGCAAATATATTGAGAGATACCTTCGGGTAAACTAAAAAGGAAGCATAAGAGAACTCATGCAACAGCGATTTAGGAAAAGGAGGAAATAGGATGAAATGAAATTCCTGCAGAAGAATGTCGCCTACAATGAATTGGAAGCATTGCTGTCAAGAGTGGCCCCCTTTTTCAGTTTCTGAACCTATGGTCTACCATAACAGCCTGAAATTCTGCAATATAAAGCATTCCTCTTAAAAGGAATGCTAAACATGCCGAAAGCATTCAAATGAAATGAGATTCACTCAGTATATCTTATTGGCAAAGAAGAGAAAGGAAAGGAAATCAAATGTTGATAATAAACAGAATGCATTAAAGCATTCTCCTCTGTTGAACTATTTCGTCAGGAGATTTGCTGTGCATTGAAATCTTCCATTTATTTCGCATGAAGAGTGTAGAAAGCAATTGAAATGTATTTAACATTGAGGACTTCCTTTATCAAATGTATTGAGAATACCTTCGGGTAAACTCACAAGGAAGCATAAGAGAACTCTTGCAAAAACGATGTAGGAATAGTAGGAAATAAGATGAAATGAAATTCCTTCAGGAGAATGTCACCTTCAATGAATTGGAAGCATTGTTTTCCAGAGTTGCCTTTTTTTCAGTTTCTGAACCTAAGTTCTACGTTAACAACATGAAATTCTGCAATATAAAGCATTCCTCTTAAAAGGAAGGCTACAGAAGATGGCGAACTACAGACAGCATTCTTTGTACGCTCTTGAGACCTTCCCTCAAACACAGACAAACTGAGCCTCTGAACTGGTTCTGGAGTGAAGGCATCACCAAACACTTGGACTGCAACGCACTTCTATCAAATATCCTCTTTGAAAGAACTTCTGAGGTCAGTTTTAAACGGGCAGGGGATCAAGCAGCTCCCAGCGCTCAGACGCCAGCGTGCAGCCGGGGTGCAAGTCCTGGTTGGGACGGACCAGAGGATTTCATGCTGCCAGGAAGTCCTTGGGAGACCCTTGGGCCACTTTGCTCTGCTTGCGGGCAGGTGCTTTGGCAGGTCTACCTTTGATAAAGGGTGGATTGAGAGTAGCTGAAAGTGTGGACCTAGTGAGGATCTAGCCACATCAGCCCCAGACAGGAAGTCAACTCGGAAACTGCCCCAGGGCAAATTGAAATCCCGCCTGCTGCTGCTGCCACTGCTGCAGCTGCTGCTGCTTGGGCTGCAGAATTCCCTCCTGTTAACTGATACCTCAGCTAAACATAATGAGCAAGAAGAAGAGAGCTCTCACCATAGACAGCTTTTATGGAGAGAAACTAGAGCAGTCCCCAGATCCTGAGATTCTGAAAACAATCCCAGATAAAGCCACAAAGGTGGACTTAAGCTGGTCTCCCTTTCAGAAGGCTTACCTGGAAGATTGCATAAAGAATCTCAAAAGAGGGCTAGAAGAAGATTGGGGAAATAAACTGAGAGCAGTGCAAGAAGGAAACATCGCCCTGCAACAGAGATGTGAAAAACTGGAAAATAAGTCTGGTGAATCGGAAAAAGACAAAAATTCACTGAAAAACAAAATTAGTGAATTGGAAAAAGTCACCAACTCACTGGAAAATAAAAATAGTGAATTGGTAAAAGACAACAATCCACTGAAAAACAAAATTGGTGAATTGGAAAAAATCACCAACTCACTAGAAAATAAAAATAGTGAATTGGAAAAACATAAAAATTCACTGAAAAATAAAATTAGTGAATTGGAAAAATCACCAACTCACTAGAAAATAAAAATAGTGAATTGGAAAAAGATAAAAATTCACTGAAAAATAAAATTAGTGAATTGGAAAAAGACAACAATTCACTGAAAAATAAAATTGGCAAAATGGAAAAAGAATGCAATGAACCAAAAAATTCAATTGGCCAGTTACAAAAGGACCTAAAAAAGATAACTGAAGGAAATAATACCTTAAAAATTAAAATTGAACAAATTGAAATGAATGACACAATAAGACTTCAAGAATCAGTCAAACAAAAACAAAAAAATGAAAAAATAGAAGAAAATATGAAATATCTCCTAGGAAAAACAACTGACTTGGAAAACAGATCCAGGAGAGACAATCTAAGAATTATTGGACTCACTGAAAATCACGATGAAAAAAAGAACCTCGATGCTATCTTCCAGGAAATCATGAAAGAGAATTGCCCTGATGTTTTAGAATCAGAAGGCAAAGTTGGTATTGAAAGAATCCACCAATCACCTCCTGAAAGAGACCCCAATATTAAAACCCCAAGGAATATCGTGGCCACATTTCAGGACTATCACACCAAGGAAAAGATATTAGAAGCTGCTAGAAAAAAACAGTTCAAATACCGAGGAACTGTCATTAGAATTACACAGGATCTGTCAGCTTCCACATTGAAGGATACAAGGTCCTGGAATCAGATATTCCGATAGGCAAAAGGACTTGGATTACAGCCAAGAATAAGCTATCCAGGTAGAATGAGCATCATCTTCCAGGGAAGAAGATGGTCATTTAATGATACAGGAGAATTTCACCTATTTCTAATGAAAAGACCAGATCTGAACAAAAAATTTGACCTCCAAACACAGAACTCTAGAGAAGCGTAAAAAGATAAAAATTAAAGAACTCTTGAGATCTATATCTCTACTAGGGGTATCCTTAAAGAATGGGGGTATAATTTGATTTTATTTTGAT
Organism: Myrmecobius fasciatus; assembly: GCA_023553655.1. Classification (NCBI taxonomy): domain Eukaryota; kingdom Metazoa; phylum Chordata; class Mammalia; order Dasyuromorphia; family Myrmecobiidae; genus Myrmecobius; species Myrmecobius fasciatus. Next base: position 4,301 of record JAJPUD010029590.1, read on the forward strand.
AATATGAAAAAGAGAACTAGAGGGGAAAAGGATCTCATACTGGGGAAAAGAGGGGAAAAAGTGGTAAAATAAGATCTAAAAAAAAGGAGGTAAAAACAAGGTAAAATCACTTGAAGAGGCAAAGAAAACCTAATATAATTGAGAGAAAGAGGGGAGGGAGATGAACATTTTGTAAATCTTAATCTCATAAGGTAGGGCTCTAAAAGTGTATATCAGACATTTGATTTCACATAGAAACTTGTCTGTTGCTAGAGGGAAGTGGGAGGGAAAGGAGGAAAAGTAAGGGACAAACTAATAGAAGGGAAAATAGAAGAATCAGGGGAAAGGAGTAAAAACAGGGGGGAGGGGATCTAAAAGGTGGGGTATTGTTTGGGGGAAGGGGTCATCAAAAGCAAAGTACTGAGGAGGGGGGAAGGGAGAAAGGGGAAAGGAAAGGGGAAAACATAACTTGGGTAAATAAGATGGCAGGAAAAAAGAATTAGTTATTCTAACTGTGAATGTGAATGGGATGAACTCTCCCATAAAGCGGAAGCAGATATCAGACTGGATTAAAAACAAGAACCCCACAATATGTTGTCTACAAGAAACACATCTAAAACATAGTGACACATATAGGATGAAGGTAAACGGCTGGAGCAGGACCTATTATGCTTCAGGTGAACAAAAAAAAAAAAAAAAAAAACAGGGGTAGCAATCCTTAGATCAAGTAAAAGCCAAGATAGATCTAATCAAAAGAGATAAGGAAGGAAGCTATATTTTATTAAAGGGTACCATAGATAATGTAGCAATATCTATACTAAATATATATGCACCAAGTGCAATAGCACACAAATTCCTCGGGGAGAAATTAAGAGAGATGCAAGAAGAAATAGACAGCCAAACGATACTAGTGGGTGATCTCAACCTTGCTCTCTCAGAATTAGATAAATCAAACCACAAAATAAACAAGAAAGAAACTAGGGAGATAAACCAATTGTTAGAAAAGTTAGGTATGATAGATCTATGGAGAAAGTTGAATGGAGACAGTAGGGAGTTTACTTTTTTCTCAGCAGCCCATGGAACCTATGCAAAAATTGACCATGTGTTAGGGCATAAAAACCTCAAAATCAAATGCAGAAAGGCAGAAATAGTAAATGCATCCTTTTCAGATCATGATGCAATAAAAATCACATGCAATATAAGGCCAGGAGAAAATAAACCAAAAGTTAATTGGAAATTAAATAATCTAATCCTGAAGAATGAATGGGTGAAAGAGCAAATCAGAGACACAATCAAGAATTTCATCCAGGAGAATGACAATAAGGAGACAACATACTAAAATTTGTGGAATACGGCTAAAGCCGTATAAGGGGCAATTTTATATCTCTAGATGCTTACTTGCATAAAATAGAGAAAGAAAAGATCAACGAATTGGACTTATTATTAAAAAAAAACTAGAAAAAGAACAAATTAAAAACCCTCAATTAAATACCAAATTGGAAATTCTAAAAGTAAAAGGAGAAATTAATAAAATTGAACAAAAGAAAACTTTTGAATTAATAAATAAAACTAAGAGTTGGTTCTATGAAAAAAACTAACAAAATAGATAAGCCTTTAGTTAATTTGATAAGAAAAAGGAAAGAGGAAAATCAAATTGTTAATCTCAGGAATGATAAGGGAGAACTTTCCTCCAATGAAGAGGAAATTAGAGTAATAATTAGGAGTTACTTTGCCCAACTTTATGCCACTAAGTTTGATAATTTAAATGAAATGGAGGAATATCTACAAAAATATAGATTGCCCAGGTTAACAGAAGAGGATATAAATTATTTAAATAGCCCCATATCAGAAAAAGAAATAGAACAAGCTATTAACCAACTCCCTAAGAAAAAATCTCCAGGGCCAGATGGATTTACATGTGTATTCAACCAAACATTCAAAGAACAATTAATTCCAATACTACACAAATTATTTGAGAACATAGGGACAGAAGGTATACTGCCAGAATCCTTCTATGAGACTGTTATGGTGCTGATAGCTAAACCAGGTAGGGTGAAAACAGAGAAAGAAAACTATAGACCAATTTCCTTAATGAATAGTGATGCAAAAATTTTAAATAAGATATAGGCAATGAGATTACAAAAAGTCATCCGCAGGATAGTACACTATGACCATGTAGGATTTATACCAGGGATGAAGGGCTGGTTCAAAATTAGGAAAACTATCAGCATAATTAATTATATTAATAACCAAACTAACAAAAACCATATGATTATCTCAATAGATGCAGAAAAAGCCTTTAATAAAATCCAACACCCTTTCCTATTAAAAACACTGGAAAGCATAGGAATAAATGGGCTTTTCCTTAAAATAATCAGTAGCATCTATTTAAAACCGTCAGCAAGCATCATATGTAATGGAGACAAACTAAAACCATTCCCCATAAGATCAGGAGTGAAACAAGGCTGCCCACTGTCACCATTACTATTTAATATTGTATTAGAAATGTTAGGTTTAGCAATAAGAGAAGAAAAAGAGATAAAAGGCATCACAGTAGGTAATGAAGAAACCAAATTATCATTGTTTTCAGATGACATGAAGGTATACTTAGAGAACCCTAGAGACTCAACTAAAAAACTACTAGAAACTATTCGCAACTTTAGCAAAGTGGCAGGATTCAAAATTAATGCACATAAATCATCAGAATTTTTATATATTACCAAAAAGTTCAGCAGCAAGAGATACAAAAAGAAATTCCATTCCAAATAGCAGATGATAGGATAAAATATTTGGGAATCTATCTGCCAAGGAAAAGTCAGAAACTATACGAACTAAATTACAAAACACTTTCCACACAAATAAAATCAGACCTAATCAATTGGAAAAATATTAAGTGCTCATGGGTAGGCAGAGCGAACATAATAAAAATGACAATACTACCCAAAGTAATCTACTTTATTGAGAGCCATACCAATCACACTCCCAAGAAATTATTTTACAGATCTAGAAAAAATAGTAGTAAAGTTCATTTGGAAGAACAAAAGTTAAAGGATCTCAAGGGGATTAATGAAAAAAAAGGCAGATGAAGGAGGCGTTGCTGTACCAGATCTAAAATTATATTATAAAGCAGCGGTCATCAAAACCGTTTGGTACCGGCTAAGAAATAGAGCAGTGGATCAGTGGCACAGGATAGGATATCAGGACAATCTAGGCAATAACCTTAACAATCTAGTATTCGATAAACCCAAAGACCCCAGCTTTTGGGATAAATACTCACTATTTGGCAAAAACTGCTGGGAAAATTGGAAACTAGTGTGGAAGAAATTAGGGCTTGACCCGTACCTAACACCACATACCAAGATAAGATCTAAATGGGTTCATCATCTAGATATAAAGAGGGACTTTGTAAGCAAGTTACTGGAACGTAATATAGTTTATCTCTCAGACCTGTGGAAATGGAATAAATTTATGTCCAAAGAAGACCTGGAACTCCTAATTGAACACCAGATGGATAATTTTTATTATCTTAAGTTAAAAAGTTTTTGTACAAAAAAAAATGCAGACAAGATTAGGAGGGAAGCATCAAATTGGGAAATCATCTTTACATTTAATGGTTCTGATAAAGGCCTCATTTCTAAAATTTATAGGGAATTGTCTCATATATATAAGAATTCAAGCCACTCTTCAATAGATAAGTGGTCAAGGGATATGAACAAACAATTTTCAGATGATGAAATTAAAACCATCTCTAGTCATATGAAAAGTTGCTCCAAATCACTATTGATCAGAGAAATGCAAATTAAGACAACTCTAAGATACCACTACACACCTGTCAGATTGGCTAAAATGACAGGAAAAGATAATGATGAATGTTGGAGGGGATGTGGGAAAACTGGGACACTAATACGTTGTTGGTGGAACTGTGAATGGATCCAACCATTCTGGAGAACAATTTGGAGCTATGCTCAAAAAGTTGTCAAACTGTGCATACCCTTTGACCCAGCATTGTTTCTACTGGGCCTATATCCCAAAGAGATCTTAGAGGAGGGAAAGGGCCCCACATGTGCAAGAATGTTTGTGGCAGCCCTTTTTGTAGTGGCTAGAAACTGGAAACTGAAGGGATGCCCAACAATTGGAGAGTGGCTGAATAAATTATGATATATGAATGTTATGGAATATTATTGCTCTGTAAGAAATGACCAGCAGGACGATTTCAGAGAGGCCTAGAGGGACTTGCATGAACTGATGCTGAGTGAAACGAGCATAATCAGGAGATCATCATACACAGCAACAACAGTATTACAGAGTGATCAATTCTGATGGACATGGCCCTCTTCAACAAAGAATTGTCTGAAACCAGTTCCAATTGTTCACTGAAGAAAACCATATACACCCAGAGAGAGGGAAATGAAATATGGACCACAACGTAACATTTTCATGATCTCTATTGACATTTGCTTGCATTGTGTTGCCCTTCTCTGATTCTTTTTTTTTCTTATACATAGGATTTTTCTTGCATAACTTCTCAAGCATTTCAACATTATTAAAATGTAGTGGACTTCCTGCCATCTAGGGGAGGGGAGGGGAGTGGGGGTAAAATTTGTAATGGAAAGCTTTGTAAAGATCAATGTTGGGGAACTACCCATACATATGTTAAAAAAAAAAGATTTAATAAAAAAAAAAGGAAGGCTACAAATGCAGAACACATTCAAATGAAGTGAGATTCACTCAATGTATCTTATTGGCAACGAAGAGGAAGGAAAGAAAAGCAAATGTTGATAATAAACAGAATCCATTAAAGATTTCTCCTCTGTTGCACTATATCTTCAGGAGATTTGCTGTGCATTGAAATCTTATATGTATTCCTCACGGAAGAGTATAAAATGCAGTTGAAATATATTTAACATTGAGGACTTCATTAAGGAAATATATTGAGAAATATCTTTGGATAAGCTCAACATGAAACATAAGAGAACTCATGCAACAGTGATGTAGGAAAAGTAGGAAATAGGATGAAATGAAATTCATGCAGGAGAATGGCGTCTTCAATGCACGGAAGCATTGCGGTCGAGATAGCCTACTTTTTCAGTATCTGAACCTAAGGTCTACCTTAAACACATGAAATTTTGAAACATAAAGCATTCCTCTTAAAAGGAATGCTATACATCCCAAAAGCATTCAGATGAATTGAGATTCACTCAATGTATCTTATTGGCAAAGAAGAGGAAGGAAAGGAAAGCAAATGTTGATAATAAACAGAATCTATTGAAGCTTTCTCTTATGTTGCACTATTTCTTCAGGAGATTTGCTGTGCATTGAAGTCTTCCATGTATTCTGCACAGAAGCGTGTACAACGCAGTTAAAATGTATTTAACATTGACGACTTCCTTTACCAAATGTATTGGGAAAATCCTTTAGATAAACTCAACACAAAGCATAAGAGAACTCATGCAACAGCGATTTAGGAAAAGTACGAAATAGGATGACATGAAATTCCTGCAAGAGAATGTCGCCTTCAATGAATTGGAAATATTGTTCTCGACAATGGCCTCTTGTTTCAGTTTCTCATCCTACGTTCTACCATAAGAACATGAAATTCTGCAGTATAAAGCATTCCTGTTAAAAGGAATGCTACACATGCAGAACGCATTCAAATGAAATGAGATTCACTCAATATATCTTATTGGCAAACAAGAGGAAGGAAAGGAAAGCAAATGTTGATAATAAACAGAATCCATTGAAGCTTTCTCTTCTATTGCACTATTTAGTCAGGAAATTTGCTGTGCATTGAAATCTTCCATGTATTCCGCAAAGAAAAGTATACAACTCAGTTGAAATATATTTAACATTGAGGAATTCCTTTAGCAAATGAATTGAGAAATACCTTAGCAGGAATTCAACACGAAGCATAAGAGAACTCATGCAACAAGGATGTAGGAAAAGTAGGAAATAGGATGAAATGAAATTCCTAGAGTCGAATGTCGCCTTCAATGCATTGGAAGCATTGCTGTCGATTGTGGACTCCTTTTTCACTTTCTGAACCTGCTTTGTACTATAACAAAACAAAATTCTGCGATTTAAAGCATTCCTCTTAAAAGGAATGCTAAACATGCCGAAAGCATTCAAATGAAATGAGATTCACTCAATATATTTTATTGGCAAACAAGAGGAAACAAAGGAAAGCAGATTTCTCTTCTATTGCACTATTTCGTCAGGAAATTTGCTATGCATTTAAATCTTCCATTTATTCCGCAAAGAAAAGTATACAACTCAGTAAAAATATATTTAACATTGAGGAATTCCTTTAGCAAATGAATTGAAAAATACCTCAGGAAAAACTCAACACAAAGCATAGGTGAACTCATGCAACAACGATGTAGGAAAAGTAGGAAATAGGATGAAATGAAACTCCTACAGGAGAATATCGCCTTCAAGGAATTGGAAGCATTGCTGTCGAGAGTAGCCTACTTTTTCCAGTGTCTGAACTTTGTTCTAACATAACAACATGAAATTCTGCAATATAGAGCATTCCTCATAAACGAAATGCGAAACATGCCGAAAGCAGTCAAATCAAATGAGATACACTCAATGTATTGTATTGGCAAAGAAGAGGAAGGAAAGGAAAGCAAATGTTCATAATTCCACGTATTCTCCAAGGAACAGTATACAATGCAGTTGAAATGTATTTAACATTGAGGACTTCCTTTATCAAATGTATTGAGAAATACCTTCGGATAACCTCGACATAAAGCATAGGAGAACTCGTGCAACAGCGACGTAGGAAAAGTAGGAAATGGGATGAAGTGAAATTGCGATGGGAGAATGTCGCCTTCAATGAATTGGAAGCATTGCTGTCCAGAGTAGCCTACTTTTTCAGTTTCTGAACCTACGTTGTATATTAACACCATCAAATTCTGAAATCGAAAGAATTGCTCTTAAAAGGAATGCTATACATCCCGAAAGCATTCAAATGGAATGAGATTCACTCAATGTATCTTATTGGCAAAGAAGAGGAAGGAAACGAAAGCAAATGTTGATAATAAACAGAATCCATTGAAGCTTCCCCTTCTTTTGCACTATTTCTTCAGTAGATTTGCTGTGCATTGAAATCTTTCATGTATTCTGCACGGAAGAGTATACAACGCAGTTGAAATGTATTTAACATTAAGGAATTCCTGTAGCAAATGAAGTGAGAAATACCTTAGGAGGAATTCGACATGAAGCATAAGAGAACTCATGCAACAACGATGTAGGAAAAGTAGGAAATAGGATTAAATGAAATTCCTACAGGAGAAAGTCACCTTCAATGAATTGGAAGTAATGTTGTTTCATCAGGAGATTTGATGTGCATTGAAATCTTCCCTGTATTCCGCACGGAAGAGTATACAATCAATTGAAATGTTTTTAACATTGAGGACTTCCTTTACCAACAATACTGAGAAATAACTTAGGAGGAACTCAACACAAAGCATAAGAGAACTCATGCAAAAACGATGGAGGAAAAGTAGGAACTAGGATGAAATGAAATTCCTACATGAGAATTTCACCTTCAATGAATTGGAAGCATTGCTGTCGAGAGTAGCCTAATTTTTTAGTTTCTGAACCTGCGTTCTACATTAACAACATGAACTTCTGCAATATAAAGCATTCCTCTAAAAAGGAATGCTGCACATGCCGAACGCATTCAAGTGAAATGAGATTCACTCAATGTATCTTACTGGCAAAGAAGAGGAAGGAAAACAAAGCAAATGTTGATAATAAACAGAATCCATTTAAACTTTCTCCTCTATTGCACTATTTTATCATGAGATTTGCAGTGCATTGAAATCTTCCACATATTCCGCAACAAAGAGTATACAACGCAATTGAAATGTATTTAACATTGAGGACTTCCTTTATCAAATGAATTGAGAAATACCTTAGGAGCAACTCAACACGAAACATAAGAGAATTCATGCAACAACGTTGTAGGAAAAGTAGGAAATAGGATCAAATGAAATTCCTACAAGAGAATGTTGCCTTCAATGAATTGGAAGCAATGCTGTCGAGAGTAGCCTCCTTTTTCAGTTTCTGAGCCTACGTTCTACAATAACAATTTGAAATTCTTCAATATAATGCCTTCCTCTTAAAAGCTATACTAAACATCCCGAAAGCATGCAAATGGAATGAGATTCACGCAGTGTATTTTATTGGCAAAGAAGAGGAAGGAAGCGAAAGCAAATGTTGATAATAAACAGAATCCATTGAAGCTTTCTCCTCTGTTGCACTATTTCTTCAGGAGATTTGCTGTGCATTGAAGTCTTATATGTATTTCTCAGAGAAGAGTGTACCATGTAGTTGAAATGTATTTAACATTGAGGACTTCCTTTAGCAAATATATTGAGAAATAACTTCGGATAAACTCAACACGAAACAAACGAGAACTCATGCAGCGATGATGTAGGAAAATTAGGAAACAGGATGAAATGGGGGCTTCCTTCCGGTGGTGGAGCCATGGTGGCAGAGATCAGACAGGATTCTCTGTAACCTCCTCTAACCTCCCCTCAACCCAACAACATATGAAGCCTCTAGACTGATTCTGAAGCGGGAAAATCCACAGTATCTGGAGAACAACACTATTCTGGAGGAGGATGCTCTGGAGGAACCTCAAAACATGTCTGTTTTAATGGGGCAGGGGGTGGCCTACTGAACCCAGACTGCAGCGCAGGGAGACCGGGGCAGGGAGCTGGAGCAGGGAGCTGGAACAGGAGTCGAAACAGGAGTGGGAGCGTTGTGCTTTTCACACACCTGGGAGTCTTCTGCGGGCCTCTTGGAACAATTTGTCCTGATTGTGGGCAGGTGGTTTGGAGGGTCTGCCTTTTGAGGGGGATAGATTGTGAACCACGGAACCTCTGATGAGCATGGGACCTAGCTGCCATTACACAGCACCTTAAAGCAATCAATGGAACAACAGAACTGATAAGCACCAGATATAATTCAATCAGCGGAGCTGCCCAGCCCCTGACATAATTCAATAAGCAGAGCTGCCCAGCCCCTGACATAATTCAATCAGCAGAACAGCCCAGTTCCTGAAATAACTCAATCAGCAGAACTGCCCCAGGGCAAATTAAAGCAGCTGTCCCACCTCTGCCCTAAACAGACCTTTAACACCTAAACAGACTAAACACCTTTAAAAAAAATGAATAAAAAAACCAAAAAGAGCTCTCACCATAGACAACTTGTTTGGAGAGAGGGAAGATCAGATTTCAAATCCTGAGGCCACTAAAGGTAAAGCAACTCCAGAAAAAGCCCCAAAGAGAGACATAAATTGGTCTCCATGTCACAAGGCTTTCTTTGAAGATTGCATAAAAAATCTTAAAAGAGAGTTAGAAGAAACATGGGGAAACGAAATGAGAATTACTGCAAAATAAAATAGAAAAAATGGAAAAAGAATGCAATGAACAAAAAAATGTAATTGGTCAATTGCAAAAGGAACTAAAAACAGTAACTGAAGAAAATAAG
>JAJPUD010029592.1:0-13779 GCA_023553655.1 Myrmecobius fasciatus
ATTATCCTTTCAGCTCCCTGCCATTGCTTCCAAAACAAACTAATTTTCTCTCCCCATTCTAACCTTCTTGGAATCAGAGTTAGTTTATGTTTGCAATCAGTGCGATGTCTCTATGCACAATGTCAAAGTGGAAATGACAGAGATAGAGAGCCCTGAGACCAGTGAATGACTTGTTACCTGTTCTACCTCCATTCTGGATTCTTTTCCTCCCTCAGATATCTCATTATCTCCCTATTTACCCTAGGCACTTTCTGTTATCCAATTATATGGGGTAATATGCATTAATTAAAGCATTTCCACTCATAAAAGGAAAAGTTCATTTTTGTTGCAGATTTCCCACCCCAGTGTTTTTTTCTTTAACCCTTTTTACTGATCTTCTCTATTGCCAGGTGCCTTAGGTTCCTACTCTTGGCTTTCTATGATTATAAATTGCTCAACTTGATCAATAAATCTATGCTCAAACTTTAATGGGAAAGGGATAGCACACATGACTATAGCCCTCCCTCTCCTCTCAGATGCCTTCTGGAGATATTATTCCTTTCCCTCTATTTTTATCTAACCCATAGGAGTAAAAATCCAATGTTTTCCTGCAATTTCATACCAAAAAGGAGTAACATTTCCACATTATGTGGGTGAGGAAATATTTGGGGTACAGTCAAGTCAAGACAACAAGCATTTTTTTAAAATTTTGTTTCTTTTTTTTAATAGTATTTTTTCCAAATACACATAGGATAGTTTTCAACATTCATTTTTGTAAGACTTTAAATTCAAAATTTCTCTCCCTCCCTCCTTTACTTTCCTTTTCCTAAGACAGGAAGTAATCTGATATAGGTTAAATATGTGCAATCCTTTTAAACTTATTTCCATATTTCTCTTGTTGTACAAGAAAAATCAGACCAAAAGGGAAAAAGTCATGAGAAGAAAAAAAAAAAAAGCAAATAAACTAACAAAGGTGAAAATAGTATGCTTCAATACACATTCATTCTCCTTAGTTCTCTCTCTGGATGTGGATGGCATTTTCCATCCAGAGTCTTTTGGAATTGCCTTGGATCATCGCATTACAACAAGAATTTCTTAAGCACCTGCCTTGGACACCTAAGCCAGAAACTGTGATAATAAGAGCTGAGGTTCAAAAATAGGCATGCATATACCCACACAAATAGTCCCAGCTGTCAAAGTTCATGATCTAATAGGAGAGACAACATGCAGACAAGTATTTATAAATATATATACAAAATATAATGCAAATAATCTAGGGGGAAGACACTATGAGGCAGAATGGGAAAGACTTCTCATAGAAAGTGAATTTTTTTTTAACTGGAACTTGAAGGAAGCCAGGGAAAAATCAAGAGACAGATATGAGGAAAGGGAGAATTCTAGGCCTGAGGTAGCTACCTACCTAGCTAGGTAGGCTAGCATGGGAAAGGCTCTGTGGAAGAGCACAGGGTTAGAAAAAGGATCTTGTTCAAGAAACAGCAAGGAAGCTAATAAGTGAAAGAATTTAAGAAGACTAGCAAGGTTGGAAAGGGCCACATTATAAAATCCAAACAGATGTTTTTTTTCTGTTTGATCCTGGAGGTTAGAGGAAGCCGCTGGAGTGACTGGTCATACCTACTCTTTAGGAAAATCACTTTGATAGCTGAGTAGAAGATGGACTGGAGAGCAGAAGGCTTAAGAAACTGCCTAAATATGGGCAGATAGATTTTGTTCCTAGGAAATAATCAAGAGAAGGTGAAATAGTGAAAGCATCAATCTGTTACATTCCTATTTTCAAAATCCTTAGGAAAAAAAAAAATGCCTGCCAAGAAAGCTCCAGCTACAAAATGATCCAGCAGATAAGGGGGCAAGGAGCAGGTATCTAAAGATTGCCTTTACATTTGCAAGAATGACAGACTTTGATGATCTCTCTAGAAGGAAATTTAATTGGAGCCTGGCTTGGACCTATGAAGCCAAGGATGGATACCTGTGCTTGTCTTTCTGATCAGGGCTAGGGTAGCCATCATGTAACACAAGCCCCAATGACCTGGAGATTCCTATGCTCTGCACTTCCTCTCTGAAGTGTTCCTTTTTTATGAGTTACCTTTCTCCTGAAAGCACAAAGTTTGAGCTTTTTTTCCAAGATTACTTAAGAGTAGTGAGTGGCTTTCCAGCATTCTCACTTTGGCAAAGTTGAATATGCCCATGGCCAAAGCCACTGTTTTGGCTTCTTATACTGGCAAAGGCAGCAAAGAGGGATTACTCATTGTCATTGCTTTCTTCACTGGCAAACTACATGATGATTATTGTTATAATTACAGTTACACAATTGCTTTTCAAAACTCTTTCCTGTGTATTGATTTAGAAATACTAACTCTTCAAGGTATTACTCTGCCCATTTGAAAGAAACCTGTGGCCCAGAGAGATTAAATCCCTTGGCCAGTGTTGCACAGCAATTACAGAAATAAAACTAGAACCCAGGTGTCTGGACTTCTACCCTAGTGCCCCTTTCATTGTGATACAATCCCTTTCTCTCTGTGTATTGTTTGCTTTGCCAAAGCCCAAAACATATTCTGTAGGCAATGACTAACATATAATGAATCCTTCCTTGTGAAATGACAAAGAGTATTCCTGCCTTCATTCATGCTAGAAAATTGAAACATCTTTTTCTATAAATACTCTGCCCATTTTCCTATGCCTTAGATTCAAAATCAGTCAAATTTTCTTTTAAAAAATGCTGCATTATAGAAATTCATATGCCCAGTAGAATTTTTGCAAGTAGCTCAGTTCACTTTACCAGTGTAGCTTTCCTCTTAAGATATCTTCAGAAAGATGCTTATAAATTATAGTTGCTTAATAAATGTTTACGGATTAATTGATAAGAAGATCACTTAAGTTGGCCAGAATCAATGCCATGGAAGTGGTAGGCTAGCATGGGAAAGGCACTGGATTTAATCAGTAAAACTATACTGAAGTCTCCATTCTGGTATCACATGGATGACATCAATCAAATAACTTTCCCTCTGTGAGCCTCAGATTCTTTAATTGGATATAAAGGAAGCTGAATTTAGAGAATGTCTAAGGTTTCTTTCAGCTCCAAATCCTACATTGCACTTCTTACTCACCTTGGAAATAAGGAGATATGCCCTTGTCCCATCTTCCTTTGCCAGCCAACCTAAGCACTTTCAAAGAGTGTATTTCTCCAAGAGCACATATGCAAGAGAAAGAGACCCAGAGAGAGAACACAAAATGGGACCAGAGCAAAATCCAAGGGGCTGTGGTAAGAAAAGATTTAGCCAGATGGAAGGCTTCCAGTTAGAGAAAGCACCTGTCTCTGATTATATATCTTTGCAAAAATAATTGCAGAGCACAGTTTGTTCAGGAATTAATCTGGAAAAACAGACTCATTCAAGGGCTCAAGAATCTCAAGTAAAAGCCACAGTGTGAGGAAAAAGTCACCTTGCTGGACATGTGTATATGCATGTATTCTGGGAGTAAAGACATAGTGTCCAGAATAAGAAAGGTTATTGTTGCACTCCAGTTTCCCATGTTCTGCCAATTTCTGTGGCATTATGTTCAGTTCTGGGCTTCATATTTCCATATTTTAAAAATATTATATATGTGTGTATGCCATATACACACATGCATGTGTACATACATACCTGCATACATATTCTCATCTCTGGGAATTTTCTCTGTCTGCCCCCCCTATCTGGAATGCTATCCCTCCTCAATTCCATCTACATTTCTTGAGGAATGTATTCTTTTTTTTTTTTTTTTTTTGCTTTTTGCTGAGGCAATTGGGGTTAAGTGACTTGCCTAGGGTCACACAGCTAGGGAATGTTAAGTGTCTGAGACCAGATTTGAACTCAGGTCCTCCTGACTTCAGGGCTGGTGCTCTATCCACTGCGCCACCTCGCTGCCCCAGGAATGGATTCTTTTAAGGAAATGAATTTTCTTGGTGACTAATGGGCAAACCCTATTTCTTTTTCAGCCTTTATTAGAAAACTTTTCCAAAAATGTCTGATTCACTTTCCTGCCTCCTATATCTAATCTAGTCATAGTAACTGCCTCTTTCTTACCTGACTGAAGATTTTGTAGGACTTCAGAAACATTAGTTATCCTTCTCTAGAACTATGGATGGAAAAGATGGAGATTTGTTGGAAGTAGTCTCTCACTCTTATTTGCATGTTTTTAAAGACAAAAATAAAAGTCTCTGTTCTTTTTGCTTTCTCATAACAATATAACAACATCTTTGGTATTGAAGAATTATAAAAATCACTTTTAAAAAAGGAGGGAGAAAGGGCATAAGATTATAAAGTTAGATCTCAAAGGGATCTCAGAGGTCACCTCTAAGCCCCTCATTTCACAGGTGAGGAAACTGAAGCCAAGAGAACATGGTCATGCAGCTTGAACCCAGCTATAAAACCCTGGTCTTAGCTAGAACTCCAGATGCAGTATTTGTCTTCCAATACCATCAGTAAAAAAGTTATCAGGCCACAGTTGGGATATTTCATTATCCCTGGCCAACTACAGGATATTTTTACTTAACCCTCTCCTGATATTAAATTCCAATTCTCAGTCTGGACCTTGATAATTAATGTAGTTTTGGTTCCATGGCAAGGAAGGCATAAAAATAATATTGGATTCACAATCAAAAGACCAAGATTTGAACCTTCAGTGTGTGACCTTGGGGGAGTTTCTTCATCCATAAAATGAAGGATTTAGATTAGATCCTTTCTATGGGCCTTTCTGTCACTGGCTTATCCTTATTATTATTAGGTGTTTGACCATTGCCGCCCTTCATAGCTTCTGAAATCCAGCTGTCTAGCACATAATATGGGGGCAGCGGGGAAGAAGGGAAGGGAACAAACATTTATTAAATACTAACTTTATGACAAACAAGGCACTTGGTGTTTTGCAAATATTATCTCGTTTGATCTTTATAATAATAATAATATTCCCATTTTATAGTTGAAGAATCTGAGGTAGACAGAATAGAACTAATTTGCCCAAAGTCAATAGCCAGTAAGTTTCTGAGGCCACATTTGAACTCTATTCTTCCTGACTCCACTGTATGCTACCTGATGTGTAAAAGTTTAGTTCTGACCAAGTCCTTCTGCTGTCCAATCTCTTACCTTCTTGAATCACTTGCCCTTCAATCCACTGGCCAAAGTTAGATCTACCTGCTTCCTTTATTCCACCCTAGAGGTCTCTATGTTATAGCCCTATCTAAAACTATCTTTTCTCAGCAGAAGATTATACAGACCAGCTTTCTTCAGGTTCAGCCCAAATCATACACAAATCACTGCTTCCATCCATACAACATGAACCTTGGGCCAACAGGTCTCTCTTGGGAATGTCCTTTCTTATGCTTACTTCATTATTACTCCCACCAAACTAACCTGCTTTCTGTTGCTGAACCTGTTTTCCTATTTGATCTCACCTACAACTCCCTACAAAGAGTTGTAACCCATAACCATTGGCTGAACTAAGTTGATAAATATACCAAGAACCAATACAGTCTAATTATCTTTCCTTTGTCTTAGGTATTCAATCACTTCCCCATATTAGGGTTCTGACTCATGGGTCCAACTAACACCCTATCCAGAAACCGGAACGTTTTCCAATAAAATTGGAAGGAAAAATAGTCGTTATTTTGTCAGGGCCCATGTCTCCCTGTAAATAGGAATTGCCACTCAACCACTTTAAAAAAATTTTATTTTAAACTTACTAATCATCAACAAAAACAAACATAAAACAAAAAGTAAGCTCCTACATGAAGCCTTTAGCATTTCAGTTAATAGAGCCAAATATAACAATTAAATAAAAAATGTTTTCTGTATCTCTTCCCAAGTACTTTTGAAGTTCTATACCTTTTCCTTTTTTTCTTGTCTATTCTAGTTCTTCTAACCTTGCATTGTGTCTCACCAATAATGTTTTTATATATTTCCTTGAATTTCATACTTAGTTTTTTAAAAGCACTGTATTAGTCCATTACACTAATATACCATAATTTATCCATCTATTCTTCAGTCATTGGACTGATAGATTGTTGACAATTTTTTGCTATTATCAATATGGTAACTATAAATATGCTTATACAGATAGGCCATTTTTTTCTTTTGTGATATTTTTGGAATTGAGTTCTGGAAATAAGATCTCTGACCAGCCAGAAGATATAATTAATTATTTTACTTTTTTCATTGACTTGTATTGCATTTCTCCATATTGTTCTCCAAAATGTTTGCAGCAGTCTTCAATAATGGAGAACCTGTTTAAAGACAGCCCTGCCAATATTGTATTTTATCCTTTTTTTTCTATTTTTTGCCACTCTAGAAGTCTGTCAGAGTTTTAAAGAATTCTCTTGTTTCAGCTTATTTTCTTTGAATCTTCTTTGTCCTTCTAAAAAATCAAACCCAAAAGCAAAAATTGGCATTAAAAACTCTGGAGAATTGAATTCTAGTTATATTGCCAATTATGCTTATAGTAATGACCCTGAGGCACCACAGGATTCTGGAGTGGCTTCTCAATCATAAAAGAATATTCAGTTATGCTCATTCCAGGTTTATTACTGAGTACATTTTATTGTTCATGAGTCTTTGAATATAGTAATCCATGTCTGACCATTTCCATCCTTGCATCTCTCTTCACATCATTATCCTTAGCTAGCTTTTCATCCTTCACATTCCACTTCCCCCATGAGGCTTTGCCTTACTTCTCCTAAACATAGTTATTATTCTTCCTCTAAATTTTTGTAGCACTTATTATTAGCACCACTTATTTGGCCCTTAACATATGCTAATTTATATGATTATTTATCATATGTATGCATATATCATATGTGTACAAAGATAAGTATATACCACACATATGCATGTACCTTTTCCAATTCCCAGCATAAGACTCTGGATGTAACAGTTGCTCAATAAATATCTTAGTGAATAAGACAGAGAAAATACTTACAGGTTTAAGTCTTATGGCAGTAGGAAAACTAAAAAGTTTATAAATTAAAAATCAGGGGCAGCTAGGTGGCGCAATGGATAGAACACCAGTCCTGAAGTCAGAAGGACCTGAGTTCAAATCTGGTCTCAGACACTTAACATTCCCTAGCTGTGTGACCCTGGGCAAGTCACTTAACCCCAATTGCCTCAGCAAAAAGCCAAATAAATAAATTAATTAATTAAAAATCAACATATAATTTTTATTAAAGCTTTTTATTTGCAAAACATATGCATAAGTAATTTTTCAACATTGACCCTTGCAAAGCTTTCTGTTACAAATTTTTCCCTCCTACCTCCCACCCTCTCCCCTAGATAGCAGGAAGTCTAATACATGTTAATTATGTTAAAATATTTGACAGATCAAATATGTGTATATATATTTATACAGTTATCTTGTTGTACAGGAAAAAAATAAAATAAAATAAAAACCTGAGAAGGAAAACATAATGCAAGCAAATATCAACAGAAAGCATGAAAATGCTATGTTGTGGTCCACCCTCAGATCCCACAGGCCTCTCCCTGGATGTAGATGGCTTTCTTCATCACTGAACAACTGGAACTGGTTTGAAACATCTCATTGAAAAGAGCCATGTCCTTCAGAATTGATTGTCATATAGTCTAATTGTTGCCGTGTACAATGATCTCCTGGTTCTGCTCATTTCACTTAGCATCAGTTCATGCAAGTCTCTCCAGGCCTTTCTGAAATCATCCTTCTGGTCATTTCTTACAGAACAATAATATTCCATGACATTCATATACCATAGTTTATTCAGCCATTCTCCAATTGATGGGCATCCATTCAGTTTCCAGTTTCTAGCTACTACAAAAAGGGCTGCCACAAACATTTTTGCACATGTGGGTCCCTTTCCCTCCTTTAAGATCTCTTTGGGATATAGGCCTAGTAGAAACACTGCTGGGTCAAATGGTATGCACATTTTGACAACTTTTTGAACATAGTTCCAAATTGCTCTCCAGAATGGTTGGATCCATTCACAGTTCCACCAACAATGTATCAGTGTCCCAGTTTTTCCACATCCCCTCCAACATTCATCATTATCTTTTCCTGTCATCTTAGCCAATCTGACAGGTGTGTAGTAGTATCTCAGAGTTGTCTTAATTTGCATTTCTCTCAACAGATAATTTTTAAAGATCAAACTTGTTTCTCTGTCCTCATGAAGATAAGTAGTCCAGGAATCTAATCTTCTTTATCTGTCAGCTTCTTGCTCTCATCTATGAAACTCAGGCAACTATGAAACTTCCAAAGGATTCTTAGGAATATGGGATCTGACAAAACATTGACAATTTTTTCCATCCTTTCAATTTTATTTTGATAATGATAACATGTAGTTTTCAGGGTGGGGTATTAGTTGGACCAATGAGTCAGGACCCGATTATGAGGAAGTGATTGAATTCCTAATTACAAGGACCTAACCAGTTCTCCTCACCCTTATCCCTACTCTCCCAAATCAGGATTAGGTTTGTTTACCACCCTTCTGATAAAGACACTTAAAGACAGATTTGGATATTCAGTTGAGATATGTTCTTCATCCTCTCACTTAGAAAGTTATTGATTTGTCCCTTTAAAATCTTACAAAACTTTATATATGCCTTTTTGTTTCAAGTATGTAGACAATTATTAATCATTTACCATGTGCAAGTTTGAGGCAGCTAGGAGGTACAGAGTACAAGATTTAGAGTGAGGGAGATCTGAGTTCAGATGTGGCCTCAGACATTAGCTATATGACCCTGATCAAGTCACTTAACCCCTATTTACCTCAGATTCTTATCTGTAAAATGGGGATACACTGGAGAAGGAAATGGCAATTATATAGGATGCAATGGATAGAGCAACAGGCCTGGAGTCAGGAAGTCCTTAGTTCAAATCTCATCTCAGATACTTATTACTTATATGACCCTGGGAAAATAACTTCTTTTAACCTCAATTTCCTCATCTGTAAAATGAACTAGAAAAGAAAATAGCAAACTACTACGATATCTTTGCCAAGAAAACCCCAAAACAGGGCCATGAAGAGTCAGACTCAACAATAACAACAGAATCTCATCTGATCTTCACAAAAACCCTATTCTCCATTTTACAGATGAGAAATGTAGGCAAGAACACACACACACACACACACACACACAAACACACACACACACGGTGGGGGAAAGAAGGCCTTTTCGAGATATGAAGTGATTTTCACAGTCACAGAGCTGACAAGTTGAAAATCCAGTACGAGGAATCTTACTGGATCTTCACCAAAAACCTAGTCCCTATTTTATAGATGAAGAATATAGAAATATATTATAATAATAACTGATATTTATGTAGTGCCATGCACCATACTAACTAATCACTGATCTCTTTTGGTACCTGCGAAGTAGGCACAATTATCATCCCCATTTTATAGATAAAAAAATTTAGGGTAAATGACTTGGTCAATGTCATATAGCCAGTGGTTATTTGAAACCAGATTTCAACTCAGATCTTCCCAATTCCAGGCTTGGTGCTCTATCTAGCTATCCTGAGCAAAGATGTATATGAATGTGTATAGATATATAGACAAGTTTATATGTGTGTGTGTATAAATGAAAATGTGTGCACTACTATATGCATGTGTGTATGTGATGTGTGTACATGTGTATGTAATTTTTATACACAGGTATTCTGAGGTTTAGGTGATTTACATAAAGTCAGATGCAAATCCAAGAATCCTACCCAATTCTGGTTCCAACTTAGGATCTGGTCTCACTTTCTATATGCTTCTCTAAAAAAAAAAAAAAAAAAAAAAAAAAAAGCTGGAACTATTATTTAGCCCATACTTCTTAGATTACTACCTGCTTCCAGGTAAAAGAAAGGGCAGTAAGGATAGTAGAAAACGTTTTAGACTAGGAGGCAAAAAAGAGCCAGGCTTGAAGTCCACTGCTAATACTTATTGACCGTATAATCATAAAGAAGTCATGGGATTCTTCAGAATACAGCCATTGTAAATCCATCATTTTATACCTTAGGGACCTGAGGCCTTGAAGGCCTAAACGATATATGAAGGCTCACACTGTTAGCAAACAGCACTTACCTGAGCAATGAGTGCTCTCATACGATCTCTTTTCTTTTCGCACAATTTACCTGCAATACCTAAAATACATTCCTGCCTCAATTTATCCTCTTAATATGCTCAGTTTCTTTCAAAGCTTGGGCACTGACCTTTTTATAAAGCTTTTCCTGAGCGTACTACCACCCTTTAGCTGCTAGGACTCTCTGTCCTCCCCCGCTCCCCCAGATTATCTTGTATTTATTTTGTATATATCTTATGCAAATTTGTATCTGTATATGTTTTTCTCCTGCCATTGATAACAGAAACACTTTCAATTTTGTCTTTGAATCCATCAGAATCTAGCACTAAGTTTCACATGCAGTATTGCTTACTAAATGCATGTTAATTGAATAAGATTCAGACTCTTGTCCTCTGCCTCCAAATCAAGTGGTCTTTTCAGTATTCTGCAATCATTTATCTGAGTTTCTGTTTTCTCCCCAATAAAATGGGTATACTAAATACTAAAATGGGTATTCGCCTAATATATTGTGAGGCTCAAGGGAGATTTTGTGTATGTAATATGTATATACTTATATGTTATATATATAATTATATTTAATACATTTACATGCATATATAAAATTGTTGTATATATACATATAATATATACATGCAGTTGTTATATGTGTGTGAGTGTACCTATAAATGTTTGCCATTATTATTGTTAATTCTCCCTGGGACTGGGTACCCAGCAGTCTGTGAAGGAAGGAAGGAGGGAGCTGCTGACCATTGCATACTTATAGCAGGAGCTTATTCAGATGGGCTTTAGGGAGAAGAGGCCTGAACACTTATAAGAAAGAGATGAGTCATGTCCCCTTAGTTACTCTTCTGGGCAGAATCCAAGTCTGATAAAAGAAAATTGAGAAGAGAAAGCAGGCAGGCAGTGAAAGAAAGGCAGAGAGACACAGTGAGTGATGGAGGGAGGAAAAGAGAGAAAATTAAAATAATCCAGAGAGACAAACAAGGAAGAGAGAGAGGAAAAGAAAGAGAAACAGCAAGTGCAGGTGGGAAAGTATGAGAATGAAGCTAAGAAGACATCCTGACTGCCCCTCACACCTAGGAGATGATCATTCACACTTGATGCTGTTACCTTGTGGAAGCTTCCTCTGGAAACTGAAGTAATAAATGGCCATTGGATTTTGTGGCTGCTGCAAATTCAGTTTAATGATATTATTGATCCCTCTCTTCCCCAGGAACTGTACTGAACCTTTGGGCAGCACAGCCAGGGGCTCCTATTCCTTCCATTAGTACAAAGGGTGGAGGAGAGGGAGGAGGAGACAGATTGCCCAAAGATCAAGTGAGGTAATGATAAAGCACTTTGAAAACTCAAAAAGGCCATATAAAGACTAACTCATTAAAAAATAGGTTTTTGCAAGCAGTCAGTTTTTCGGAAATAGCTTCCTCCTTCAGAACGGTGTAGAGGAAGCCGGCAGAACAGCCATCAAAGACCATCAGCAGCATAGCTTAGGCTAGTGGTGTTGTATCAACACGACTGAAGTAGGCATTGGGGGCAGCTAGATGGTGCAGTGGATGGAGCACCAGCTCGGAAGTCAGGAGGACCTGTGTTCAAATCTTATTGTCAGGGAAGAAAAAGGGGGTATATCTGAGAGATATTGCAAAGGTAAAGTTGATAGGTCTTGGCAATAGCTTGAATATGAAGGGATAGTGAAAAGACAAGGATAACTCCCAAATTATGAACTGGGAGGATTAGCAGGGTAATGTTGTTCTCCATAGTAACAAAGGGCAACACCATCTTTCCAATAATATAATACTTGGAAGTCGTGGGGAAGGGAGGAAGGTTATCAGGGAGAAAGAAAAAGATAATGAATTCGGTCTTGGGTATATTGAGTTCAAGATGTCCACTGGATATCCCTTTCAAGGTTTCTGACATAGTTGGAAATGTATGATTGGAAGTCAGCAGAGACACTGGAGCAGGACAGGTAGATTTGTGAGTCATCAGCATAGAAATAGATATTAAAACTATAGTAGCTGATGAGAGTACCAACTGACATAGTACAGAGGGAGAAAGGTAGAAGGCTCAAGATAGAACCCTATGTTCCTATGGAACATACATGGTTAAAGAATATTTCCTGGATGAGGATCCAGCAATGAAGCCTGAGAAAAAGCGATGAGATAGGTAGGAGAATCACTAGGAGTGAGTCCTGAAAAACATGATAGAAGAAAATATTTAAGAGGAGAGGTTGGTCAGCAGTGTCAAAGAAACGCAGAGAGGTTGAGAATAAGAATGAATAAAGGCTGTTGGATTTAGCAACTAAGGGATTCTTAGTAACTTTGGAGAGTACAGTTCCAGTGGAATGATGTATAAAGTCAGAAAATGGATTGTAAAGAGCTAAGAAGAGAATGAAAGGAGAGAAACTGGAGGCACTTATTGTAGATGGTCTTTTCAAGGAGTTGAGATGATAGTGAGATGGAGGGAGCAAGTGAAGGGGCTTTTTCAGGGTAAGGAAGACATAAGCATATTTATAGACAGTAGGGAATGAGTCAGTAGACAGGGAGAAATTTGAAATAAGTGATAGAGTGGAAAGGACAATCTTTTGGAAGAGATGAGAAGAAATGTGATTGTTTGAGTATGTAGAGGGGTAAGACCACTTCTTTGTGTAAGTTAGAGGTGAAAGAGGAAATAGTGGCAGAAAACATCTGAGTGATAGGAGATGAAGAAGGGAGAAGAGGGAACTTACAGTGAAGTTTTTTGTGTAAATACTGAGGCAAGGTTCTTAGCTGAGAGAATAGGGGAGGAGTTTCCATGATAGGTTTGAAGAGGGATGAAAAGGTTTGAAAGAGCTACTGTGGAGAGTGAGTTGATAGTAGGATTGCTTAGCTGCAGTGAAGTCCCAGTTGAGATTGTATAATATTAATTTGTAATGGACCCAATCAAAAAGATTGTGATTTTTCTTTACCTTTGTTAAGCAGTTCCTATAAAGGCAATGGTATAGTGATCCAAGGCTGAGGTTTGGCTGGGTATGATCAGTCATATGATAAGGCATCTAGGGATTCAAGGGAACAGGATAGCATAGAGTTGAACTGATTCACCAAGGAGCCAAGATGGTGAGAGAGAGTAATTAGCAAGTGCAAGAGAGATGACCTAGGAGAGATTGAGGGGTTAAGGAACTGGAAGTTACAGTGCAGATTAAGAAATGGATTTTGTAAGGGATGAATGAGGAAAAAGTAAAAGGCCAATAGATTGTGGTTGGATAAGAAGATTTTTAGAATCCTAGATCATGGAGGTAGTAAGCATCTGAAGCTAGATTTGAACTTGGCTCTTATTGACTCCATCACTTCATCCACCAAACTACCCCGATGCCTCATTTTTTTTAAGCTTTCATTGTTAGGAAGTTTATTTCTCTGTGATTTTACTCTTCAGTTCTAGTGTTGCCTTTTGAACAATTCATGAGACAGTAGAAAGTACTGGATCTAAAGCTTGGAGGCCTGGGTTCCAAAATTACCTCTGCCACTAACAACTGAGCTTAATCAGTTTAACCAGTTAAATGAGCTTAAACCGCTTAAACTCTCTGGGTCTGTTTCTTCATCTGTAAAATAAGGTTGAACCAGATAATCTGAAAAAGCTTTTTCCTCTAGCGGGTAGGGGACACCATGTTGCATATAGAGTGCTGGCACTGGAATCAAGATATTGTTTTCAGTTGTTTTGTTGTTTTGGCCACGTCCAACTCTCCATAGCCCCATTT
>JAJPUD010029593.1:0-13778 GCA_023553655.1 Myrmecobius fasciatus
CCCCCCCCCCTTTTTCAGTATGGTATCCCTTCCACCTCTAATTTCCTTTCCATTATTATCAAAGAAAAATCGAATTATACCCCCATTCTTTAAGGATACCTCTAGTAGAAATATAGTTCTCAAGAGTTCTTTCCTTTTTACCTTTTTATGCTTCTCTTGAGTTCTATGTTTGGAGGTCAAATTTTTTGTTCAGATCTGGTCTTTTCATTAGAAATAGGTGAAATTCTCCTGTATCATTGAATGACCATCTTCTTCCCTGGAAGATGATGCTCATTCTAGCTGGATAACTTATTCTTGGCTGTAATCCAAGTTCTTTTGCCTTTCGGAATATCTGATTCCAGGCCCTTCGATCCTTTAATGTGGAAGCTGACAGATCTTGTGTAATTCTAATTACAATTCCTCGGTATTTGAACTGTTTCATTCTAGCTGCTTGCAATATCCTTTCCTTGGTGTGATAGTCCTGAAATTTGGCCATGATATTCCTTGGGGTTTTAATTTTGGGATCTCTTTCAGGAGGTGATCGGTGAATTCTTTCAATGCCAATTTTGCCTTCTGATTCTAAAACATCAGGGCAATTCTCTTTCATGATTTCCTGGAAGATAGCCTCAAGGTTCTTTTTTTTCATCGTGGCTTTCAGGGAGTTGAATAATCCTTAGATTGTCTCTCCTGCATCTGTTTTCCAAGTCAGTTGTTTTTCCTAGGAGATATTTCATATTTTCTTTTATTTTTTCATTTTTTTGTTTTTGTTTGACTGATTCTTGAAGTCTTATTGAGTCATTTACTTCTATTTGTTCAATTTTAATTTTTAAAGTATTATTTCCTTCAGTTATCTTTTTTAGCTCCTTTTGTCGCTGGCCAATTGAATTTCTTGATTCAATGCATTCTTTTTCCATTTTGCCAATTTTATTTTTCAATGAATTGTTGTCTTTTTCTATTTTGCCAATTTTATTTTTCAGTGAATTGTTGTCTTTTTCCAATTCACCAATTTTGTTTTTCAGTGAATTGTTGTCTTTTTCCAATTCACCATTTTTATTTTCCAGTGAATTGGTGACTTTTTTCCAATTCGCCATTTTTATTTTCCAGTGAATTGGTGATTTTTTCCAATTCACCATTTTTAATTCACCAATTTTATTTTTCAGTGAATTGTTGTCTTTTTCCAATTCACCAGTCCTGTTTTCCAGTTTTTGATATCTCTGTTGCCCTGATCTCAATTTATTTCCCCATTCTTCTTCTAGTTCTCTTTTGAAATTCTTTATGCAATCTTCCAGGTGAGCCTTCTGAAAGGGAGAACAGCTTAAGGTCACCTTTGTGGCTTCATCTGGGATTGTTTTCAGAATCTCAGGATCTGGGGAGTTCTCTATTTTCTCTCCGTAAAAGCTGTCTATGGTGAGAGCTGTCTTCTGCTTCTTACTCATGGTTTTGAGCTGAGGTATCAGTCCCCAGCAGGGGATTCTGCTGCAGTTTCAATTTGCCCTGGGGCAGTTTGCTGAGTTGACTTCTGGTCTGAGGCTGTTCGGGCTAGATCCGCACTAGGACCACATTTTCAGCTGCTCTCAATCCACCCTTTTCCAAAGGCAGATCTGCCAAAGCACCTGCCTGCAAGCAGAGCAAAGTGGCCCAGGTGTCTCCCAGGGGCTTCCTGGGTACCTAAAATCCACCTCTGTTGCAGCCAGACTTCTGCCCCAGGCACGCTGGCATCTGATTGAGGCCAGCGGCCAATTTACCCTGGGGCTAACCTTCTCCGGAGTTTTTTCAAAGTAGATTGTTGATAGAAGTGTGTTGTAGTCCAAGTGTTTGGTGGAGCCCTCACTCCCAAACCAGTTTGGAGGCTCAGTTTGTCTGGGTCTGAGGGAAGGTCTCAGGAGCTCACAGAGAATGCTGTCTGTAGTTCGCTCTCTTGGCCCATCTGACTAATTCTTCAGGAAAGTTTTGAATTCTTCTTTTCTCTTATTATTATTATTATTTTTGAAATTCGTCATTGGTTGTTTGTTGAGGCCCACTCAATCATCATTTGCTCTTTATTGCCTTTTGTATAATAATCATTTTTATGTTCTGGACACTCTAGAATTTTAAATTCATTGCAATATACCAACATGATGTTAATAAAGATAGACTACATTTAACTTTAATAAATTTAATCTTATTTCATCTAGTTTGCTCTTTTCTCAAAGAATTCTAAGAGTGAGTCATATCAGAAATTTCCAGGAGTCAATTAGTAGATTGGCCTCGAGTTACTGAAAAGGAAGAGAAGACTTGGAGAAATACTACATAGAAGAAAGAATAATGATGTGGAGTTATATGTGTTTATTTCTTCAAAAAATACTTGGTCTTCTTTAAGAGCTAAAAGGTGTAACAACCTTGGATGATATAAAATGATAAGATAGATAATTTTTCTCATGTTCTCTCTATTCTTTTTAGAAAGTGACCAAAAATATTGGATATAGGCATGTAACTTGCCCATAATTGCTAGACACTTATGAGGAATAGTGAGATGATCTTAAAGGAAATTATAAATAATGAATGAACATTCAATGCTGGGAAAGATCTTGACATTACAACAAGATGATACAAATAATGAGCACACTATAATACTTTGAAAAACTCTGAGATATTCACAACTACTTACTGTTTTGAGTGACAAATCTAAGCTATTAGGAAGAACATGGCAGGCTTTTCTTATGAGAAATTAAAGGAGGAGCAAAATCTGGGTGACTTTCCTTTTGGGGAGCCATTGTTTTTCTTGTGTGAGTCATTTTGTGTAAAAGAGAGAGAATCTGACTTGCACAGAGAAAGTAGAAGCTTTATAGAGTTCCTAGTAAAAACAAAAGGATGGGGAAGACACATTACATGGACTCAACAGTATTTTGGCATATTAAATAGAATTCTATTTAATACATTTTCTTTTTAAATACATTTTCTCTAAGTATTTGCTTTCTCTTATGATTCATCAATATTGTAGTCTATTCCAACCTGTAAGTTCCCGCAAGGATTTATTTATTACAGTAGCAAAGTCAACCTTTTGAGAGGGAATTGATTAATAAAGAAATTATTAATAAAGAAATTATAATAATGAAATGTCATTCTGAATAAAAGAATCTTCTGTTCGTGCTTCTTGATACCAGTGGGAACTTCAGGCTCAATGACTACTGGCATTGTAGAAAAATAGAATTCCCCAAGGAAGCACTATTACAACTGATTTTTGCTTCAGATAGGGAGTGCCTGCACCTTAATTTTCCTTAGTGCTAAATAGGAGAAGCAGCTATGAAGCCCATACTAATTCTAAGAGGCATGCAGTTTGATTTTCTTCACTAAATCATGTGGACTGACTTACTTTAGATTCTTATAGCTTTGAGTACATTTACTGAGATTAAATACATAAAGAAGCTTGTCTTTAGAAGAACATCACTCAAACAATATCTGGTGATTATTGGCTTTCTTTGACTATATTACTGTAGTCCTCAACTGCTGGGCATTTTATGCATTCTATTCTTGAATTGGGAAGATTGCCACTGGACTAGGGATAGCTTCATTATATTTTCTATATATAGGGATCTTTTCGTATTGCTAAGTTGCTCAATGTAGAATGTTATTGATTTTAGCAGATTCTTGCCTGGTTCTAAATCAGTTGGGTCACTGGCCTGGTATACAATTAGATTCATTGGCTAGTGGTTCTTAGACTCTTTACTGAGATACAGAATTCTGAATCTATTTCATCAACAGAACAATCTGAATGGGAGAACTATCTCTGAAAATGGTGTATTAGAAAGAACACTGAAATAGAAGTCAAAAGCTCTAGTTCCTAATTTGATCACTTACTAGCACTGCAACTTCAGGCAAATTATGCTAACCTTAACTTCTTTCTTTACATGTAATACCTTTCTTATTTACTTCACAGGATTATTCACATTCATGTTCAGATCTGCAATAACTATTCATGATGAGATAACAGATTCACCAGCTACTGGAATAGGTAGCTTTATGTTTGCTATTTCTAGCTATTGAAATACTTAGACCACTGACTTATTTTACCAAATTTTTAGTCTCTCAGTTAGATAGTTGTGTTTCTATTGGGATATAATGTATTAGTACTAGGATTAATCTATTGTCTATTATCTTTGCTATATGAGCTATTCAACATCTTTCTACATCAGATTGCATATATCTGTTACTATGGATTTTGCATTTCTTAATTTGTATTTGATCTCCTAGAGAGATTTTGCATACAATATATGCTGAATACAAATATCTACATTATATATTTTATTTCCTTGTGGTTACTTGTTCACACAACAAGGAACACCCTGCAAATATAAATCATCATCTAGGAGGAAGCAGTTACAGATGTAGTTCTTGTGAGGTTTAAAACTGCTTCAGTTTCTGATGGTTGATGCTTAGGTACATGGGATGTCCTAGCTTATTTGGTGAAATGTTATCAGTAAAAATCAGCCAGGGAAGAAAGCCAACTGAGTATCAGCAAAATTAGACCAGTTTCAAATCCTGACTAGGGGAAGAAAAATTTTAAAGAACCTAGAGCAAAGGAAGAAAAGTCAAGGATAAACTACCTACTGTTATCATTTTACAATGAGAAAATCCTTTTGGTCAAAGCCAATACATGTGGAATGAACCCAAACAGTATTTCATGAACTTTAGGTAATCATCTTATTCATAATCAAGTAGTCAGGTAGAGTGTGGCCCTCCAGTTTAATTAAATAACATTCAACAAACATTTTAAAAGTACATTTTAAACAGTTGGCACTGAGGATATAAAGTTCAAAACAAAATAGACACTCCCTCAGGAGACTTCTTTGTAAGCTTCTCCTGAAAATGAAAGTTCTTTGAGGGTAGGGGCTATTTCTTGTCTGTCTTCAAATCTCTTGTGTCCACCATATAGGAGACCTTTAATAACTACTTGTTGATGAACTTTACAACTAAATTTGAGGAAGGAGAGAATACCTACATCTGGAAATATCAAGGAATTTGGAGAAAAATCATATTTGAGTTGAGCCTTGAATGAAGACAAGCCTGACAGTCAGAAATAATGAATATATTTCTAGCAAGGTTAATGGCTTGTCTGAAGGTATGGAGAAAGGAGATGAAGTATTGGGTTTAATTTTTCTTTTTACCAACCAAAGTCAAATGTTATGCCTATGAACCACCTTACAATTCAGAAATATGAATTTCTACCTGAAGAAGTTATATTGTTTGGTCATCCAACATTTATTAAGCACTTATTATATGTGTCAAGCACTATGCTAATTTCTGAAAATGCAAAGAAAGGGAAGAGACAGTCTTTGCTTTTAGGAACTGCTCTCACAGTCTAATGATAGAGGTACCATTGCAAACAACTGTGTCAAAATATATACGAGAAATTGGAGATGATTTCCTCCCCCACAAAGAGTTTTTCTTGATATGGGTTACACATATTGATAGTTATATTAGAAATTAAAACATCTTAGTATCATTATAAAAATTTATTCACCTTGTGAACTTCCTGAATGTCTCCCCCATCTTGACTTTGAGCTGCTGCTTTTTTAAACCCAAATGTAAAAATTTGCATTTATCCATTTTGAATTTAATTTTATTATTACTTATTGTTACCCAACCTATTATTCTAGACTTTCAGGATATTCTTATATGCTATCATTCAAAGTCCTAGCTATTTCCCCCATGTTAACACCACCTACAAATTTGAGAAGTATGCCTTTCAAGTCATTGATAGAAATATTAAATATGACAGATACAATAGTAAAATTATCAGAAGATAAGTTTAAATTGGAAAACAGTCTTAATACTGAAATGAGAGAAATTATAAAGTTTGTTCTTGGAGAATATTTATGATACTTTATGGTTATTGTTTTATTGAGATGGCTTCAGCATTGAGATGGATTCAGCAATCCATTTTCTAAAAGTTTGATGTACTGCAAGAATGCAAACATTCATAAATCACATAATTATCTGAGGCATAATTACAGGATAACAGAAGGGAAATGAAGTATTATGTTTCAGCGAACAGAATGCAGAAATTTTGGCCATGGATTTTACCATATTTTGGGAATTGGTTTCTTGCTTGAATATTGAACCCTTTTGGTGATTTGAAAAATCATTTCATGACTGGTTGAGAAACTGCAAGATAATGTTATACTTTGAGGAAATTAGTGTTTTATTTAATTGTTATAATAATAACAAAATTGTTGTGACCATGACTATGTGATCATTATAGTTTCAAATTATAGTTTCAAACTTATAAAGCTTCAAATATGTACATGCTTGTTTCACAGAAGAAAAATATATTTGGAAAATATTTGGACAATTATTTACTTCCTAATACTAATAAGATTGTTAAGTGTGAACTTCTTGTTCCAATTTTACATACTCTCTTGGCAACGGGAGATGGGAAGCACCAAATGGGAATCACTGGCTTAATGCAATAGATTTTAATAGAGTCGGAACACGGTTGCTATCAAACTTTGGGTGCATATCTTTTTTTTTTTAAAAAAAAGTTCTTGGGGACATATACCTCAGTTAGGGTGGGAGTCCTTGAATAGATCAATCATATTATCTCATCTTCCCTAAAGTATGTGAGAAAATACTACTACTTGGTGTCTTAACCATGTGGAAACTCATCTTAATTGAATCAAATCAATTAAAGTTATTCCAACTAAATGTGAATAGGCCATTGATCAATTAATTCTATGACGAACCTTTAGAGTAACTTGAAAAGATTTTGCCCAGAAATTGTTCAGATTGACTGAGGAAATTTGGTCAACTCGTAGGAGTCATCTATACATTATTAAGCCATGTAGGATCCAAGGGAAATATGAATATAATATATCAGTGGAGAGTTGCCTCTGAGAAAAAATCATTTTGCAAGTGAAAGAAATGCTTTAGCCTTGGCCTCTCTCCTCTCCCCAACCCACTTTCACCGATTGAGAATCTCATAACTTTGGGGGTGTGAAGAAATTTTCATCTTCCCATTGGCATCCTAATCACACCCTTAAATAGGTAGCAGCAGTTACTGCTTGAAGAACCAAGAACAGATTTGTGGGTTTACAAGGAACCCAGTAAAGCTATATCATACTTAAAGGCAACTTTTTGAGTTTCTCAAAGAACTTTGAGCAACCTGGAACTGTGAGTCACCTCTTTGCCATATATGCTTTCTTAGCTTTAACTCAATTTTCCTTATACTTTATGTAGCGGTGGAAAATTGCATTTCATAGACATTGGGAGGAATGCTTTACAATACCTGTTTTTATCATATTGCTGGAGTAAAAATTTTTGGTTAAAAGCTAAATAATTATAACTGACTAGTTCAACTAATAATCATTGTGAGAAACACACTAGTGGGAAGGCAGCAGGTAATAAGCTACATAGCAATAGAAAGATACCCTTAACTCCTCATGGCTACCTTTATAACTTTGAGGGGATACAGTAACTGAACTCCAGGGCGCCAATTCAATAGAGGAATCAGCTAGTCAATAAATTGTATTACGCACCTATTATGTGCTAGACACTATTCTAAATTCTAGGGATGCAAATATAAGAGAAATAGTCTGCTCTCAAGAAGCTCATATTCTAATGGGGAAAGATAACATTGCTAAAAATCAATGAGGGAAGAAAGGTACTTATTAGTGGAACAATGGAATTCATCCCAAAGGAGTGCAGTTGAGTAGGAAATGAAAAGATAGGAGTCTTCTTTAAGTCTAGGCTTTGGGAAGGACTTCTTTGCTTTTTCAGTCCTTCAGTCAGTAAGGAGTACAAGGTATTGCCATTACTAATGAGGGGTGAGTGGTAGGCAGCAGTGCTGGAAAATATCTAATAATTACAACTATTTAAGCTTATTTTGCATTATTAACATTATTATTAAAAATTTTATTAACTTTGTTAACATTTTATTTTTTTACTGTACTAAATATAAATAATTAATAAGACAATAAAATCTGATGATTTCCAAGTATAAATGTTTATGCTGAAAATTTAACAGTCAGCTCTCAAGATCTGACATAGATTGATTTCAATATGTTACTGATTAGGAAAAGGACCTCCAGGACTTATGTCCATGTGTATGGGGATTATTTTAATTTTCTTAGAAGTTCAAGCTTAACATTCATTTACTCTGAACATCTTGGTACATTTTGCTCCCAATCTAACCTCTTTGAATTTTGTTTAATCAATACTCAGTAATCAAATCAATACTATCATAAATTCTGGAAAAGGAATAATATCAAACTCATGGCTCTACTCACCATTCTTGTAACTCCTCAGAACAAAAATAAAAATCTTCATTGCATATACTAGTCATTTTCCTTCACTATTTCAGACATTTTGTTTCTCTTAAATTTTTAATTTTTTATGTAAAATAACTGTTGGGTAGATAATTGTCCCTTTATTTCTTATACTGCTTCTCTGGTATTTTCTACACAATTCCCATAAATCAGGAGAGTTTTGTCTCCTTTTTGCCTAAGTTTATGCCCTTAATGTTTTTTTCTTTGTGTTTTTGTTCTTAGTAGCACAAGTATATTTATATCTATTAACAGTAAGGAAAGCTGAATATGTGCTTTATTTTTACACTTCATTTGAAAACATTTAGTTTTTTTGTATTGCAAATAATTATAGTTTTTTGTTGTAGAGTTAATTAATATTAATATGTGTCCTTTCTATGTTACTGCTTTGCAATATTTTAAAATGTAAATATGTTATACTTTTTAAAAGGAATTTCTGTACCTGTTTTTAAGACAATGTAGTTTTAAAGTATTTTTCAAAGATATGATTTTGTTGATTTCCT
Organism: Myrmecobius fasciatus; assembly: GCA_023553655.1. Classification (NCBI taxonomy): domain Eukaryota; kingdom Metazoa; phylum Chordata; class Mammalia; order Dasyuromorphia; family Myrmecobiidae; genus Myrmecobius; species Myrmecobius fasciatus. The sequence continues at coordinate 8,783 of JAJPUD010029593.1, forward strand.
AATGGTAAATAATTTTTTCATCCCTTGTATAAATTCAACTTGCTTATATATAAAAAAAAATCTTTTGTCAGTTTAATGGGAAACTGACCAACATGAGTATAGTCCTGGGAATATGCATAGGGTACCCATGTGGATATTTGTTTTGCCAGTTATTGAATGTGCTTTTAAGAGACTTATGTGTCAAATTTAATAAGAAGGTAAACTGAGGAATGTTTATCCAAGAAAGATAACATTGTATTATTATTATCAGGGTTCTTAAGCTAAGAATAAGATGGGTCAATGACTGCCTTGGTTTCTAGCCAAAGACCTGGAGCTAAAGGATAGCTCCCCTTTTATAGATTATGGGGAAGACAGAATGAAGAACAGAACTGGACAGGTGACATCAATGGGGTTGAGGAGCATCCTCAGCTGTTGGGCATCTTTTTAGTTTCTAGTTCTCTGATTATATACATTTTCCCTTTTAATCTCCCTATTTGCATTAGAAAGTTAAAATTACTTTCTCCCTGGTATCAGCCCTCCTTTTAAAGGCTCCTCCCCTCATAACCCCCACATTGTCTGGCTGTTTTCTATTGAAACTGATGTATTTGTACCGAATTATGTGTAATTAAGTTTGTTTATCTCTTTTTTTTTGTCTAAGAGTGAGATTTACCTAATGCGCATATCACTAATTCTTTCCTCCAGTTTTGTGTATTTCTCTCACATTCCTCTTTCCTATATGAATGCATTCCTTCTTTTAGCCTCCCTTCTTTTACCCCTTTTGAAATGCTCAGAATGGAATAATCCATCCTCTATACTTCAATTTCCTCCAGTTTTGTGTATTTCTCTTACACATCAGTGAGTCAATCAGTCAATAAATATTTATTATGCATTACTAAATGCCAGGCACTGTACTAAGTGCTGGGGATAAAAAGAAAGGTAAATATGTAGTTTCTATCTTCAAGGAATCCACAATCTAATGGAACAAACAACAAACAAACAAATAAATACAAATAAGTTATGTACAGGATAAAGAAGAGAATAATGCTCTGAAAACCCAGAGAGAACATCAAAGAGGATAATGTCAAATGGTGACAAAGACTGCACAAAGGTCAAGGAGAATGAAGACTGAGAAAAAGTCATTGAGTTTTATGATTAAGAGATCATTCATGACTTTGACAAGAATAGTTTTTGTGGAATATTTAAGTCAGAAGCTAGATTATAAAGGACTAAGAAGAGAGTGAGGGGAGAGAAAATGGAGGCATCTGGTATAGATGGTCTTTTCAAGGAGTTAGTCACAAAGGAAAGAAGAAACACTAGATGACAGTGGAGATGGAAAGATCAGATGAGGATCTTTTTTTCAAGATATGGGAGACAGGGGCATGTTTTTAGGCAGTAAGATATGAGCCATTTCACAGAGAGAGATCGAGAATAAATGACGGGGGGGGGGGAGGGGGAGAGCCAAAATGGTGGAATGAAAAGGTGACTCTCTGCATCATCCTCCGATCTTCTCTCAAATCAACAATAAAATAAGCCTCTGAACTGATCTTCAAGTCTACAAATCCAGAAATATTTGGACACTGCTTCCAGTTACCTCTGAAGAACTTTATATCAGGTCTATTTAACTCAGACAGAGGCATAAACAGTGGACTCGGTGCAGGCCAGAAGTGAGGGTGGGACTCAGCTCAGCGTGGCAGAAACTCCAAACTCCAAACACCTGGAGTTTATCTGAGGCACTCGGACACTCTGCCTTGATTGGGGGCAGGTGTTCTGGCAGACTTGCCTTGTTTAAGGAGTAATTCCGACTTAGTTCTAGCCCCCACCAGCACAGCACCTTAAATTAATTTGCCTGATTGCCCCAGGGCAAATTACCACAGCCACCACTTTTCTAGCCTTAAAGAGACACTGTCTAAAAAAATGAAGAAGCAAAAGAGAGCTCTCACCATAGATAGCTTCTAACAAGAGAAAGAAGGGAAGACCCCAGATCCTGAGGTTCATTCAGACAAAACTCCAGAGGAAGTCAGCAAGGACCATCACTGGTCCCCTTTTCAAAAGGCCTTTCTAGAAGATTGCATAAAGAATCTCAAAAGAGAGCTGGAGGATAAATGGGAAAATAAATTGAAATCAGTGCAAGAAGGATACAATATCTTTCAAGAAGGATATAATGCCCTGCAAAAGAGATATGAAAAAGACACCAATTTATTGAAAAATAAAATTAGTGAAGTGGAAAAAGAGTCCAATGAACAAATTGGCCAGTTACAAAAGGAGCTTAAAAAGGTAACTTAAGAAAACAACACTTTAAAAATAAGAATTGAACAAATGCAAGTGGATGACTCAATAAGACTTCAAGAATCAGTCAAACAAAAACAAAAAAAATGAAAAAAAATAGAAGAAAATATGAAATATCTCCTAGGAAAAACAACCGACTTGGAAAATAAATCTAGTACAGACAATCTAAGGATTATTGGACTTCCTGAAAGCCATGATGAAAAAAATAATCTAAACACTATCTTCCAGGAAATCCTGAAAGAAAACTGCCCTGAGGTTGTAGAATCAGAAGGCAAAATCACCATTGAAAGAATTCACCGATCACCTCCTGAAAGAGACCCCAAAATTAAAACCCCAAGGAATATCATGGCTAAATGTCAGGACTACTGCACTAAGGAAAAAATTTTGATAGCAGCTAGAAAGAAACAATTCAAATACCAAGGATCAATAATTAGAATCACACATGATCTGTCAGCCTCCACATTGAAGGACTGAAGGGCCTGGAACCAGATATTCCAAAAGGCAAAGGAACTTGGATTACAGCCAAGAATAACCTATCCAGCTAGAATGAGCATCACCCTCCAGAGAAGAAGACGGTCATTTAATGATATAGGTGAATTTCACCTATTTCTAATGAAAAGACCAGATCTGAACAAAAAAAAATCGACCTCCAAACACAGAATTCAAGAGAAGCATAAAAAGGTAAAAAGGAAAGGACTCTTGAGAACTTTATTTCTACTATGGGGATACTTAAAGTTTGGGGGTATAATTAATTAGATATTACTTTGATAATATGAAAAAGAAAACTAGAGGGAAAAAGGTTATCATACTGGGGAAAAGAGGTAAAAGGTGGTAAAATAAGATTTTTTTTAAAAAAAGGAGGTAAAAACAAGATAATATCTCATGAAGAGGCAAAGAAAACCTAGTATAATTGAGAGAAAGAAGGGAGGGGGATGAGCATTGTGCAAATCTTACTCCCATCAGTTTAGGCTCTAAAAGTGTATATCAGACATTTGATTTCACAGAGAAACTTGTCTGTTGCTAGAGGGAAGTGGGAGGAAAAGAAAGGGAGAAACTAATAGAAGGTAAAATAGAAGAATCAGGGGAAAGGATTAAAAAAGGGGGAGGGGATCTAAAGGGTGGAGGATTGTTTGGGGGAGGGGGTCATCAAAAGCAAAATACTGAGGAGGGGGGAAGGGAGAAAGGGAAAAGGAAAGGGGAAAACCATAACTTGGGTAAATAAGATGGCAGGAAATAAAGAATTAGTTATTTTAACTGTGAATGTGAATGGGATGAACTCTCCCATAAAGTGGAAGTGGATATCAGACTGGATTAAAAACCAGAATCCCACAATATGTTGTCTACAAGAAACACATGTAAAACATAGTGATACATATAGGATGAAGGTAAAAGGCTGGAGCAGAACCTATTATGCTTCAGGTGAACACAAAAAAGCAGGGGTAGCAATCCTTATCTCAGATCAAGTAAAAGCCAAGATAGATCTAATCAAAAGAGATAAGGAAGGAAACTATATTTTATTAAAGGGTACCATAGATAATGTAGTAATATCAATACTAAATATATATGCACCAAGTGCAATAGCATCCAAATTCCTAGGGAAGAAATTGAGAGAGATGCAAGAAGAAATAGAGAGCCAAACTATACTACTGGGGGATCTCAACCTTGCTCTCTCAGAATTAGATAAATCAAACCACAAATAAATAAGAAAGAAACTAGGGAGTAAACCAATTGCTAGAAAAGTTAGATATGATAGATCTATGGAGAAAATTGAATGGAGACAGTAGGGAGTTTACTTTTTTCTCAGCTGTCCATGGAACTTATACAAAAATTGACCATGTATTAGGGCATAAAAACCTCAAAATCAAATGCAGAAAGGCAGAAATAGTAAAGGCATCTTTTTCAGATCATGATGCAATAAAAATCACATGCAATATAAGGCCAGGAGAAAATAGACCAAAAGCTAATTGGAAATTAAATAATTTAATCCTGAAGAATGAATGAGTGAAAGAGCAAATCATAGACACAATCAATAATTTCATCCAGGAGAATGACAATAAAGAGACAACATACCAAAATTTGTGGGATATGGCCAAAGCGATTATAAGGAGCAATTTTATATCTCTAGATGCTTACTTGCATAAAATAGAGAAAGAAAAGATCAACGAATTGGGCTTATTATTAAAAAACTTGAAAAAGAACAAATTAAAAACCTTCAATTAAATACCAAATTGGAAATTCTAAAAATAAAAGGGGAAATTAATAAAATTGAAAATAAGAAAACTATTGAATTAATAAATAGAACTAAGAGTTTGTTCTATGAAAAAACCAACAAAATAGATAAGCCTTTAGTTAATTTGATAAGAAAAAGGAAAGAGAAAAATCAAATTGTTAGTCTCAAGAATGATAAGGGAGAACTTTCCTCCAATGAAGAGGAAATTAGAGCAATAATTAGGATTTACTTTGCCCAACTTTATGCTAGTAAGTTTGATAATCTAAATGAAATGGAGGAATATCTACAAAAATATAGATTACCCAGGTTAACAGATGAGGAAATAAATTATTTAAATAGTCCCATATTAGAAAAAGAAATAGAACAAGCTATTAACCAACTCCCTAAGAAAAAATCTCCAGGGCCAGATGGATTTACATGTGAATTCTACCAAACATTCAAAGAACAATTAATTCCAATACTATACAAACTATTTGAGAAAATAGGGACAGAAGGTATACT
>JAJPUD010029595.1:1086-13778 GCA_023553655.1 Myrmecobius fasciatus
TTTTTTTTTTTTTTTTAAATCCAGGAGACAAAGGCTTAAACTGTTTACTTAGCTTCCTGGTTACTTAAGTACAAAATATTAGCAGCAGAGAAGCCAGGGATTCTCATGTTTAATAGAAGTTTAATTTTTGACTAGTTGTTCTATGACAAATGTGTAAACAGGGGTACTGTGTCCAAATAAATACATGAAATACATGCCATGTCTTTGCTGACTATCTTTTCCATATTGTTAAATAGATACTTTTTAGCAATTGTTAATTGCTAAATAATAGACTAATACCTCATTTTGTTCCAGTCCCAAACTCAAACCATCACACCAAGTCGAATCAGGCCTCATCTAAAATATTTGCCAAGTTATGTTTTATGAAATGTAACAGGTAAAATATAGGAAGAATTGACAGGGATAACCAGTTATTCTCAGTAGATAATATCTAGGAAGAGAGTCCGTCATAAAACCCATAGAATCACACATACAGTGTCTAGATAATGTACAAGTTGGCCTAGAAATCAAAATGTAAACAGGTAAAGTAGACTTCGTAAGTCCTATTAAGAAATGGTAGTGTGAGAGTATGGCAGTGGGAAAGCATACCTCATTAAAATTAAATAGAATAAATAAAAATACAAAATACTAAGATTTATGGGCAGAAAGGAGAATTATAGTATAGTGGATAGGGACCTGCTTTTGAAGTTAGGAAGACCAATTCAAGTCCCCTCTTTGATACATTCTGTGACTCTGGACAAATCATTTACCTTATTCATGCCCTAAACAACTCTCTGACTCTTAAATTGCTGAAAAGACAACACATTACTTTAATAGGAGGAATTGGAAGTTTTGAATGTGAATGAAATTAAAAGTCCAAATTTATCCAAAAAATGTGTTGAAGGAATCATAGTAAGAATGTAAGAGGAAGCATAATAAAGAACATCAATGGAAAAAGAAGATTTTATATGTATGTATATATATATATATGTGTGTGTGTGTATGTGTGTTGTGTGTATGTGTGTACATATACATGTATACACATGATACAATATAATGAAATACATATACATATATTTCTGCTCATATATACATATATACATAACTACATAATACATACATGCACATATCAATGTGTGTATATATATATAATATAATACACACGTTATACAGGTGTGTATATATACATATATCTGTGTGTATGTGTATGTGTGTGTATATATATATATATATACACATATACCTGTGTATGTATATGTATATAAAGAAAAAGACTACAAACACCTAACAGAACATTAAGAATTTGGGAAAATGATCACAAACTTGGTAAAAAGAATGATTATAATCAATCAACAAACTTTTATTAAATATTCATTATGTACTAGATGTGCTAGGAATTGAAAGAAAAAATAGTTCTTCCCTTCAGGGAGCTCATATTCTATTATCAGGGGACAACATCTACATATATGGACATAATATATGGATATAATACAGAAAAGATTCAAAGTAATTTTGATGGAGGAGGGCAGAAATACCTACAGGATCAGAAAAAGCTCCTTTAAGAAAATATGATTTTGGCTGAATTTTGAAGGGAACTAGGGATTCTTAGAAACAGAGGTAAGGAGGCATTTCAGGCATGGGGACAGTCTATATAAAAGTAAAGTGAAGGAAAATGGATTATGGTATGAAAGGACCGACAAGAAGGTCAGTTTGATTGGATCAAAGAATATATAAAAGGGAATAATATGATAATGCTGGAAAATTAGGTGGTGTTTGTTGTTTGTCCTTTGTTCTTGAAAAGAACCATGACATAAAGGAAGTGATGCCATGCCAACATGGCATGCAAGTGAATTGGATTTAAGTGAGGGAGGGCTATGCAAAGTCACCTGCCTCACTTTCCCCTCCAGAGCTATCTAGTGGCAAGATGTAGATAAAGACCACGGGAGATGGCCCTGTGAAGGGCATTAGATGAGGATTTTATAGAGTTTGGAGGAAGGAGAGGAGAATCACATGATATAAAATAAAACTATAGGGGAAATTGACCACAGGGGCAAGGGAATTTTTCAAGAATCAAATTCTGATAGAAAAATACTTATATTGAGGAACAAAAGCAGGAGAACTGATGAGAGTGGTGTGAATGCACAAGGAACTCAAAACCAACTTAGATTTTAAAAAGATGTACTGAAGGTTTAAGCAAGAGTGAGTACAAAGAACACTATGGTCCTACAATAATACTTTTAAGAGCATGAAAGTATAGGAAGAATTGAGGGTGGTAATAAATACTAGAGCCAAAAACGTTCTCCCTTCCCAACTCAATTTTTTTCTCCTATATTGGGAGCAAGATGGCGGTGCAGGTAATGGGGTAATGAGAAGAATACTGGATTTGGAGTCAGGGAGGACAAGATTTCGGTTCTAGATTTGTCACTTACTGGGTATGTGACATTAAGTAAGTGACAATATTTCTGCCCTCCATTTTCATCTTTAAAATGATTAATTTGGGGTGAATAAATTAGTATCGCTTTTAGTCCTAAATCTATGATCCCCTCATTATAAAGAAGCAGCATGGTATATTGAATAGAGAGCTGACCTTAAAGCCAGAAAAATCTGGGTTCAAGTCCTGCATCTCATCATATTAACTATGTGAGGCTGAGTAGTTCACTTATCCCCTCAGTATTGTAGGCAACTCTCTAAGATTAAAAGTTTCAGAATACTACTGTGCTCTAAGAAATGATGAGTTGGTTGATGTTAGAAAAAGAGAATATTAAAAGACTTATATGAAATAATTAAGAGTAAAATGAGCAGAACTAAGAGAATATTGTATTCAATAACAATATTTTCTTAAGAACAACTTTGAGTGATTAAGTTGTTTTGAATATTATAAATACTCAAATTAACTACAAACAATCTATGAAGGAAGATGCTATCTACATCCAGAGAAAGAACTGTGTATACACACACACAAATAACGTAATAACAGATGTTGGAGAGAAATTGCTTCTGTTTTATCTGCCAGAGTTATGCCTGGGAAATCTGACAGCTAGGGCAAATTCAGATGAAGGATGATAGTTGACCCTAATGGTTAAGCATGGTTATCAGGTAGACTGGAAACGGAGGGCATGAGAGTTGAGGAAAATAAGGAATTTTGAAGCCAGGGCATTTCAGATCCAGGATAAGTAAACTGTGAACCATGTACTGAACTTATTGGGGAGAATGACGTCCACATAATATCAACAAAAGTCTAGTCAGAATATAGGGAACTAAGAAAAGGAGATTGTAATCATTAACAGTTTCAAAGGGAAAGTCTGAAAATGATCTTAAGGAGCAAGGAATATGTTAGCTGTTCTTCCTAGCATTATATGTCAGGTACATGTGAAAGAAGCTAGCCTTGGAGAAGGTGGGGTCTTCAAGGGAAAGGCAATTTTCAGTGATTCCCAATGATAGAAGGTATGCAAAAGAAAAAGAGTTAGGCTAGAGGAGAGTTGATTAATAAAAGGAGAGAGGGACTCCAGAGGATGCAATATGAAAGGAAAGGTTGGAGTAGATTACATACTGGAAGAAGGCTAGGGATGTATTTTCTGTTGGTTGGAGATTCAACTCACTGTCATTGTTGCTGATAATCTTGCTTTTCCTGCACTAATCTGAAACATCCTAAATGGGGACTTGGGGTTAGTCCCCTTTGGTGGAAAGGTAAATTTAGGGAAGGATTGTGGTCCAGAGGACGTTGGGAAGCAGGAGTTGGGCAGCCTTGGGATTGGTTGAAAGACTGTACAGCAATGAATGCTCTGTTGGAATAAAGGATAAAAGGAACATGTCTAATAGAACAAAAAAAAAAATCAATCCAACAAACTTGTAACTGGAATCAAACTTTACAGTTTCTCAAAAGCAAGATTTTGGTATTTGAAGAGTAACAATCCATAAAGCACTTATCCTGCCCATCATATTTTCCTTTAATCTTGCTTCTTACCATTAAAACAAAACAAAACTCAAATGCTTCCTCCTCCTTGAAGTTGTTACTGATCTCTTCCCCTAATCATGATCCCTTCTACACTGACCTTCATGGAGCAAATTTTGGGGTAAGTAATTGTCCTTCCAATATTCAAAAGTGCTTATACAAGGCAAGTCATTTTTTGAGTTTCAGTTTCTACATTTCTAAATGGCTTTTTTTTGAGGATCAAATGAAATGTAATGTGTTATTATTGCCCCTCTGGAGTTTTATGAAGAAAAGTCAGTGCATTATCTAAACTGTGTATTTTTTGAAGACCTAGTACATATAGTATTCTCTATACTTGAGGTAACTGAAAAATGCTGAATTTGAATTTTTACTTTGAATTTTAGATGGACAAATGAAAATAATTAATTGAAATTTACATTTGTGGAGACTTAAGTGACTAGGAAACAAGTAGGAAATTAAAAGGAAGCTATTTCTGTGAGTTTTTCAATACCCTTGTTGAACTTTTTTTTTGAGCAGGGAGAAGTTAGTAAATCCTTTGTGCTTCAGTGATGCCCATTATTGTCTTCATAGATTTATGCCTTCCTCCCCACTGTTTGACCACACACGGAATCCCAGAAGTTGAACATTCCTATGTACTTGTGAAGTCTCTATGCCTAACTTTCCCCACCCCTATAAAAAAAAGTGAAATTATTCCAGTGGGACTTCTGTCCAATTTTTGGAGAAAAAAAACAAGTGAATGGTATGGTAGAAAAAGCAAAATATTTCAAAGAATTTCCAAATAAGATCAGAAGCAATCTAGGTAAAATGTTGTAAATGACAGAGATTCAGAGAGTTTGTTTTATATAAATGATTTGCTGCTTTGAAGTATGTAGACTAACATCAAAATTCTGCAACAGACATGTTTATTTTGTCACAAATAGGAAAGATGAGGGAGCAGATGGAGAAATCGTATACATAGTTCAATGAAACTGGTAACAATAATAGAAAAATATCTAGGTTTCTTACTGATAGTAGCTGTTACATAGATAGATATGTGACAAGAGAACAATTAGTTAATTTGGTCAATCAACCATCTCAATGGAGAAAAAAAAGCAGTAGTTATTTTCTTCACCAAAGTTCCCATTATTTAATAATCTTTTGACTATAATTGAAACTATGTTCACAACTGAGGTGGTCATACAGGAAAATTAAGTGAATGAAGAAAGTTTTTTGTCTAGTCTATGATATATAGTTAAATGGGAATTCTTTACTGAGCTAGCTCATAAAAGTATTTAACTTGGACAGTCATAGCAAATGGATATTGAGTTTGTTCCAGAATTGAACATTAGAGGGAGAGTGGGATGGATTGTTTTTGAGAAATCTTAAAGTTTGATTCCATTTACAAGATATGATCCCAAGATTCTGCCTGAAACAAAGATCTGTATTTTTGCCTACCAATGATTATATATATTTGTATATTTTACTAGTGTTGGAATTTTAGAATAACTGAAGAATTGGAATCATAAATCAACTAAAAGACATCAGAGAGATTAATGGTGAGTGTGAGATGGATTGTTTTTACTCTTGTATCTCCAGGATTTAGCACAGTGATAAGTGCTTAATAATTTCCTCCCCTGAAAATTCTTTGCCTAAGTTGGCAGCTCCTTTGTGATTGTCTTTTTTGATGCCCAGTCCCTCTTTGGTTTTAATTAGAAAGTGTCACTATGATTCCAAGTGTTTGCTGTTGTGGTGGTGGTTCTGTTAAGTATCCAAAACTCCCTTTCCTGTCTCCCCATCTTGTATAAAGTCTCAGAGAACTTTCCTTAACTGGCCCACATGTCAATTTTGTATTAGATAAAAGTGGGGGCTGCTTTTCATTAAGAGTAGAAATGATTTCTATTTCTTCCTCCTCCTGTGAGAAAAGAATGATGATTTAAAAAAAATGAATTCTGGACCTAGTGTCAGTGAATTTCAGCTATTGAACTGTTATTGAAGTTCAATTAGCTAGCATTTACAGTATGGCTTTGAAGGTTTGCAAAGCACTTTTAAAATATTACCTCATTTCATCCTCACAACAATCCTGGGACATAGGAGCTATTGTTATCCTTGTTTTATAAATGAGAAAACCAAAACAGAAAAAATTAAATGACCTGCCCAGGATTATGCAGTGAAGGTCTGAAATCAAATTTGAACTCAGTTTTTTTCTGGCTCCAGATCCAGCGCTCTCTAAATCATGCTTCTGTCATTTACTAAACTAGTTTTGTTCCATAAACAAATTGCTTAATTTTGTCTTTTGTAGCTTCCAACCATTATTATTATTATTATTATTTGCAGAAGATATTAATGCCTCATGTAATATCTCTGCAAATACTTGAAAATAGCATGCATATCCTCTCCTGTCTCTTTTCCCTTTCATCTCCAGGTTAAACTTTCAAAATTTTTAAACTGATTTTTATATGATATCTTTAATGCCTTTCTCTATCCTGCTTTCAATATTCTGACTGCCTTTGAGCTTATAAACACTTTTTTCCATAATGTGAAGCTCACAATTAATTCTAAATGTTGAAGATTCAAAGACAAAAATGAAAAGTCCCTACCCTTGAGGGCCTTACATTCAGGGGGTGGAGGGAGGGAAAAAATTATAAGTAGATTGGTAAAAACTAGATGTATGAAAAATAAGGGAGCAGAAGTCGAGAGACAACCAAGCCTGAAAAATGGCCTCAGATTAACTTACTACGTGTATGACCCTGGGCAAGTCACTTCATTCTGTTTACCTCAGTTCTGTCATCTGTAAAATGAGCTGGAGAAGGAAATAGTAAACCAAGAAAACCCCTAACAGAGAAACAAAGAGTCCGACACAAATGAAAATGACTGAACAAAAACAGATGAAAAATAAATGCTTTTTTTTTTTGCATGAATGTGTGAGGGAGCACTTATGATTTCAGAATCATTCCTAGAATATAGGACAATCTGTCTTTATTGTCAGTGGAAAGAATCACTTCTGTTTAGACAAATTCTGAACAATGTTCTGATATCACTATTTCTCACAGACAAAAGCTAGATTATAGTTTCCATAAATGGAAAATTGCCAGGACCTTGATTGACCTTGGAGCAGGGCTAGAATCAAACTAAAAGAAGTTTCCCAATGGCATCAGTCTGTTCTTATGTTCAAATCTAACCTCAGATACTTACTAGTTATGTGACCCTGGCAAGTCAATTAACTCTGCCTCAGTTTCCCCAACTGTAAAATGAACTGAAGAAGGAAATGGGCTAAATCTAAATTCATGCTCTTACCTACTCAACTCCTTCCCCCTAAACCATTTCAGATCTCATAGAAGGCAAGTAAAATACCTCCTGTGGAAGAGATATCAAACACATGAATATTTAATGAAAATGAAATCAAGGCTGGATTATCTTTGCCAAGAAAACCCCAAATGGGGTCATGATGAGTCAGACTGAAATGACCTATAAGACCCTCATTTATTCCCAACCTTGAACCTAAAATAAAAATATTGTAAGTTTAAAATGAATAAAAAATCATATGTATGTGTTTGGTTGCATGTGCACGCCTGCATGTATATGAAAATATGAGAATATTGCCCTTCAATCAAGAAATGACTTGAAAATCCTGTCTAAAACTTCCAGAGAGTCCTGAACTGATGGAAATTGGGCACTGATTTAAAGAGCTGGTCTTAGTTCCACAAACTTGCTAAAAATGATGTGGATCCTTACACAAATACTCATTCTCCTGCCCCTCAGTTTTCACCACTTCTTTCTTTTTGTCAAGGCGAAGGGAACTGGACTATTCCTGCTCACTCCCACATATTCCCATCATTCCCTTCAGGCTGCCCTTTAGTAATTTTTCCTGTTCCCCCTTAAGTTTATCCTTAGGGGCAGCTAGGTGGTACCGTGGATAGAGCACCAGCCCTGAAGTCAGGAGGACCAGAGTTCAAATCTGGTCTCAGACTTTTAACACTTTCTAGTGTGATCCTGGGCAAGTCATTTAATCCCAGTTGCTTTAGGAAACAAACAAACGAACAACAACAACAACAAAAAATACCACAAAACAAAAGTTTATCATTAAACCAGCCTGATTTCACTTTCATTATACTTGTTTTGTATGATATCTAGAAAGGTTTAGGGGAAGGAGATGGGTAGGCAAGAGCATAAATTTAGATTTATCCTAGCCCTGAATATTTAGGGATTGCACTGGCCTCTGATTGTCCTCTAAGGATAGTTTAGCTTCCAGTTTCCCTCCTAAGGTTGCTCACAGTGTAACTGTAACCAAACTTCCTTGAATAAGAATGAATTCCTTAACACTTAGGTTGGAAAATAAACTTGGAGAAGGGGTAGTAGCTTTTTCCATGTCTAGACCATTTATCTGCCCTGAGTTAGAGGAGACATTAAATGAATAAGTAAATAAACTAATTTGAAAGAAAAAGAATTAGTTATAGATTTGACCTTTCATTGGAAGCTTTGGTTTCAGCAAAAATACAAGCTGATTTATAACATTTGGACCAACTGTGGTCAATATTCATAAATCATCTTTTCTTCTCATTTGAAAGCTTTCTAGATTTCAGTTTTTCTTGCATTATAGACTGTTGTTCATCTGGGCTATAGCACCTTAATATTAAGGTAGAACTTTTTAGTACTGTAACCTGGCATCTAGGTTGCTCAGTGGTTAGAGTGCCAGCCTGGGAGTCAAGACTTATCTTCCTGAGTTCAAACCTGGCCCTCAGACTCTTATTAGCTATGTGAAACTGGGTAAATCTCTTCATCCTGTTTACCTCAGTTTCCTCATCTGTAAAAGGAAATAGAGAAGGAAATGGCAAACCATTCCATTAACCATTGCCAAAAAAAAACCCCAAATGGGGTTACAGAGAGTTGCACATGACTAAAATGATTCAATCACAAAAAATGTAATCTGATTTTGGCCTATGACCAGATCATTTAAGATGGAGGCAACCATGTGGGAGACAGCAGAGATAGGATTCCAAGTGAACATATCCTTCATTTCTCTAGGTCAGTATTATATAATGTGCTATTGTCTTTTATTTTTCCTCAGTAGTGTTTTTCCAATTACATTTTCCTATTACAAGTAAAGATGCTTTTCAAAATTCACTTTTGTAAGATTTTGTGTTCCAAATTTTTCTCCCTTTCTCTGTCAACTCCCCCTCCACAAGACAGCAAGAAATCTGATTCAGATTAAACATGTACAATCCCTACAACACTAAATCTCTACAATTATTTAAATTCTATCATTTTTATTACATTGATGTTGGGCCAGTGATTTAAAACATTTTAGCTTGGTAAAATAATCTTTGAGAACCCAAGGTCATGCATGATTAGGCATCAGAAAACAATTCTGTCATAAATACTCCAACAACATATTGCTTAAAAATATTAAGAGTTGGAAAACTGGACACACTAATGGAAAACTACTAATTTTGAGTGCTGACCTTTCTCTCTTAAGTTATTATAAGCTTACTTATAACTGAGAATTGTGTTAGACAATTGAATATGTTATAATTGATTTAATTAGTGGTACTACGAAAAATTCTGGATCAATGGATATGGGTTCACATTCTGCTTTTAGTACTTCCTATTTATCTGCTCATGAGAAAATCATTTATCTCCTCTGGACCCCATTTCCTCAAATGAAAGACTTGGGTTAGATTTCTTCTCACTTTATCTATTTCTGATCAACTTTACAAAATAATCCATGTTACCTTGCGTTCATCTTCTTGAGAGATTTAAAAACATGATATATGATTTTGGGAGCAATTATTTCATTAATTAAAAATACCTGCCACTGATACAGATTGTAATCTTAACCTTAATAAAGAGTCTTCATGTATTGTATGTGTGTGGGAAATCACCACTTAGTGATCTTTTTGCAATGCGTCATTGAATTCAGCTAAACCTTTCCAGCTTGATAGGTCAAACTTCTTGTAATGCACTCAGAAGTTAAAGAATGAATAATCGCTCCCTCACCATACTTGTTAATGCCTTCTGTCTCCATTGAATTCAAAACAATGTACTCAAAAACAAATGAAACTAATTTATGTCACTTTTAGAACTGAAGTGTTATGGGACCTTAGGGATTATTTAGTTCTATTACTGTCCTCCTCCCTCCACCTATCTTGAAATCATTGTTCTGTTAAAGAATACTGGGAACAAAATAGTTTTCATAGCCACATCCCACTGTTTTGTAGGCATCCAAGATCTCTAGACTCCTCCTTCCATCCTTTAAAAAAATTACTAAACCTGTTTTCCTCTGACACCTACTAGTTGTGTGATTATGAGAAATTCACATAAATTTCCTTACCTGTAAAATGAAACTGTTAGTGCCTTTACAGGATTGTTGTATGGGTTCAAATGAGATAATGTATTTGTAAACTGATGATAGTAATAGTTCTAGTAGCAACTGCTTTATATGTTTATAATGGGAATAAAATATGAATGTATACATACACACATATACATACACATATACACATGCTCACACATATATATGGCTTAGTGAAAATTTAGATTCTATAAATGTCAATTGTTGCTGTTAATGCTACATCTCCTCTATAATCTATTTTAGCAATTAGAATTTTTTAAGTAAGCACAGTATTTTACTTTTACCCTTATTAAATTTTATTTTGTTGGATTTACCTTTTTGACTCAGCAGGGAATGATTGCCTTTAATTCTGATCCTATCATCCTGAGAATCCTTACTAACTTTGTGTCACTCATTTGTTAATAATAACAATAACTCATATTTCTGAAGTGCTTTAAGATTTTACAAACGAGTTTTTGTAAACTTTCTCATTTGATTTTCACAAACCTGAAATATGGGTGATATACATGTTATTATTTTTATTTCCATTGTACAGATGAGGAAATAGAGTCTCAGAAAGTATAAGGGATTTGGTTATGTAATACTCAGGGAGAAACTGAGGCAGTATCACACAGTGGAAATTAGGGAATACTTTATTGATGTTAATTGAGAGTTCAGAATCCATAGCTATGGATCAGGACTGGTGGGACTCATGTCTCAAAGCACGCAGTCCAGCCCAGAGGCTTAGACTGACAGCCATGTCAGCCGACTGAATAGTACAAAGTATTCAGCGCCCCATTGAGGGACGTCATGCATCATATAGAGGGAAACTGAGACAGGGAACCTGTGGCACAACAGTTAAGGTCACACAGATATTAAATGTCAAAGCCAGGATTTGAATTTTAAATTACATATCCATATGCTATTTTCATTATGCCACACTATGTTTACTTTCAGTATAGAGAATTCTGAGAATATATCCTTATAGTACCCTACTAAAAATCTTTTTACAGTATGACACTGATCCATTAATTAATATCCTATTTAAGTAAGATCAGGGATAGTTAGCTGCTACCCTGGATAGAGTTCTAAGCCTAGTGTGAGGAAGTCTCATCTTGAATTCAAATCTGGTCTCAGACATTTATTAGCTATGCGACTCTAGACAAGTCACTTAACCCTGTTTGCCTCAGTTTCCTCATCTATAAGGAGAAGGAAATGGCAAGCTTTTCCACTATCTTTCCCAAGAAAATCCCAAATGGGATCACAAAAAGTCACAAATGGGATCACAAAAAATAACTGAATGACTGAACAACAGGTAAGGTAATTTTTTAAGACAATGGATTACAAAAATTATTTTTTCCCAGACCATTAAATTATAAAGATGAATGAATTTATGCCTATTTTTATAAAAAAGTTTTTTAATTTGTTTGCAAGTATTGAATCAGAATTTGATTTGAAGTTAATCAAATTTTGCATGTCAATCTGCAAATTTAATTCAACAAAAGATGTATAATAAAAAAAGTATAGAGATTGAAAGCTAGAAAATGTGGACACAAATCTCAGATTCAGAATGAATTGTATAATCTTAGAGAGATATCATATCTTTGAATCTCAATTTTTTTATCTGCAAAATGAAGGGGTTAGACCATATGATCTATCTTTAAGGTCCCTCTCAACTCCATACTATATGTACACGTACATGTGTATGTATTTATGCACACACATATACATATATACATGTGTGTATATATGCATATAAATGTGTATATATAAATGTAGAAATTATGATTCCCATCTTCTTGGAGTTTATTATTTAGTAAACCAAGTACAACAAATATATAATAACTCAGAATACCAATAGGTTTATTAAGATAAAATAGATTAAATTAACTATTATGATTTTTTTAGATGGAGTCTGCAATCTCTTTTGCTTCTAAGCTGGGAAACTGCTTTTTGGGCAAGATTTCTCTGAGTTCAGAAAATAAATGAATTTCCTGTTAGTTCTGGGGATGAGCCAAACCTGTTCATGTTGCATAGTAAAGTGATATTCATGGGAATTTTGAAGAATGAATAGGATCAAATTGATCAAAAATCATTAAAAGTACAAGAAAAAATTCTTATTCAGAATTAGGGAACTTTAGTTACACAGTTATTGCATTGAATAGAGGTGAAATTTTATCTACAGCATTCACAGACATTGTATTATATATAGGTAGGAGTTATTTTTTTGTTCTGGTCAGAAACCCTGAGGGTCTTTCTCTCTCAGTTTGATTTTTTTTTCTTTGTATAGGTATAGTAGGCCATATTTTGCCTTTTTTCTTATCTAGTCTTAAATCAGTGAATGGGTGTTGCCTCAGACAAATGGAGGCCTAGGACAGACCTTAGCTTAAAAAGGCCAAGTTCTCCCTCTGCTCCTTAGTTCATCTCCAGTCATCCTCATTTGTATCTTGCCAC
>JAJPUD010029596.1:0-13778 GCA_023553655.1 Myrmecobius fasciatus
CTTCCTTCCTTCCTTCCTTCCTTCCTTCCTTCCTTCCTTCCTTCCTTTCTTCCTTCCTTTCTTCCTTCCTTTTTCTTCCTTCTTTCCTTCTTCCTTTTTTCCTTCCTTCTTTCTAGATAAAAAAAGTATTCTATAAATGAAGGATAACAAAACATTAACCATCTTGTTTTAGAATGCAATTTTTACTCTTATCTAACAAGTAGTCTGTGCAGAATTCCTAGCTATTGTACTAATTATTTTAAATCTTCATTTTTTTTGCAACTTTGTTGATGTATATGTTTATGTATATGTACATATATGTTTTGACCAGAAATCCTGAGAATTTTCCCCTCTCAGACTGATTTTATTTTATTTCATTGACTAAGTAAAAGAGGCCTTTCTTTGCCTCATTTTTACCTAGCCTAATCACTTACTGGGTTTTGCCTCAGATAGAAATCTGGGAATGACCCTAGTTAAAAAAGGGCGAGGTCTCCCATTTCATCCAGGGCCATTTTTAGTCTTCCTGATCTATATCTAATCACCAGACCTAGAGGGCTCTAGAGGAGAAAGTGAGGCTGGTGATTTTGCACAACCCTGCCTTTCTTAAAATCCTATTCACTTAGAAGTCACGGCATCAATTCTCTGATGTCAGGGTGCTCTTTGAGAAGGAAGGACAAACCATAACAACAATACACAAATACCTGATTTCCTTAGGGTATAGATTTCCTTAGGGTAGAGAACTCCCAGGGTGAGAATTCCCTTCATTAGCAGATCTAACCAGCTATGTTCATTACTGGATATATAATGCCTAGAGAATTACTATGGTAAATATAGGATAAGTGACATATAGGATTATGCAGCTCATACATATCAGAGGCTGCATTTGAACCCACAACTTCCTGACTAATCCTATCTGCAAGACTACACGGTTGCTTGAGTTTTAATTTTGGTTCTTTATAGCTTTTTTTTTTCCTTTTTTTTGCCGACTAAAATCTATAATTAGAATAATTCTGTCATTTATATACAAAGATGACACCACTAACCTACTATATGTGCTCTAGTTACTTTTCTAGTATTGATGATAGATTTGCATTGATCCATCCACCTTAATCCCTATAGGATATATTTGCAAAGTAGCTAGAATTAATGGTACAGTTTGTGGTTAATACAACTGAAAAGAACTAATAGACACATGTAAGACCTAAAACCCAAAGCCTTAATTTCATTAGCTCCTGCACTCAACCAGCTGAGCTAATCCAGCAAAGACTGACCTGTATTAAACTACACAGTTAAGACCTTATTGTGATATATTTTTACCATGTTTAACATATATTGGATTACTTGTCATCTAGGAGAGGAGGTATGGGGGGGAATTGGAGGACAAGGTTTTGCAAGGGTTAATGTTGAAAAATTATACATGTGTTATAATAATGCTTTAATAAAAAATTAAAAAAAAAAAAACCTTGTTGTTACCCAATCCAGAAATTAGCTTCAGAAATAACAGAATGATGATAATAATACTATTCCACTGAAAGAAAGCATTTCTTAATGTTTATACTGTTTTGCTTCTATAAATTTAAATACACTCTTAAGAAGCAATATCATTTAGGACAGATCATTGACCTTTGAGTGAAGACTTGGATTCAAATGCTGCTCCTAATACATACAAGTTGAATTTTCTTGTTCAGTAGTGTTCAACTCTTTTTGATTCCAGAAAGGGTTTTCTTGGCAAAGATACTGGAGTGATTTGCCATTTCCTTCTCCAGCTTATTTTACAGATGAGGAAACTGAGGCAGACAGAGTTAAGTGACTTGCCCAGAGTCTAACAGCTAGTGCCTGAGGCCAGATTTGAACTCAGGATGATGAGTCTTCCTAATAGCAGGCCTGGAACTTCAACCACTCTGCAATCTAGCTTCCCTACATGTTGTATATTCATGAACAAGCCAGTTAACCTCTCAGTGACATTTTTGTGTGTGTCTATATTTGGATCTCTTATTTCATTGGCATTAGGGAATTTCTCTTGAAGAAAGCCCCTGCAACTTATTGCTTTAGAGAGAATGATGAAGAAAAGCATTCTTTTTTAAAGTATTCTTTTCAACTGATAGCACACTGATGGATTTTTCCATGATCATAGTTTACCATTTTTTCCACAAAAATAGAAGAAGTATGTTTTATTTGCAGATATATGGAACCAGCATTGATCCTTGTATTTGATCCAGCATTAGCCCTTGTATTTGAGCTAAATTCTATTATATTTTGTTATTGTCCTTATTTACACTATTATCATCATTATGTATGTTGTTTTTTGGGTGTGTTTTTTTCACTGTATCACTTTGTAAGTCTTTTCTAGATTTCTCTAAACTCATCATATTTCCTATTCCTTACAACACAATACTATGTCATTATATAATTTGTTTAGCAATTCCCCTATTTCTATCTAAGTTTGACACTACTGTTGCTCTGGAGTATGAATCTATTAGTAGGATCATTATTATCAAATGCTATGAATATTTAATAACTTTCCTCATATAATTCCAAGTTGTTTTCCAGAAGAGTTGGACCAGTTCACAACTCTAACAAGAGTGTGCCTCTTGTCTCAGGAATGCTTCAGCACTGATTATGACTAACTTTGACCATCTTTGCCATTTTGATGGATGTTAGATGATACCTGAGAATTATTTAGGCAATGACCAAAAGTTGCTTTGATTTGCCTTTCTTTTATTACTAAGGAAGTTGGAGCATTTTTTTTCATATGTTGTTCTTGGTTGGATTACTTTTGAAAACCATATTATTTGAGTATTCATCTATTGAAGATTCCTCTTTTTTAAAAAAAAATTAGCTTTATCGTGTTGTAGATTATAGTCTCTTCTTAGAAAACTTCCTACTGAAAGCATATTTTTTAATAATTGTTTTTCAGTTACATCAGATTCCCCCATTTGGGGTCTTTTTGGTAACGATAATGGAATGGTTTGCTTATTTCCTTCTCCAGCTCATTTTACAGAGGAGGAAACTGAGGCAAACAGGGTAAAGTGTGACTTGCCCAGGATTACACAGCTGGTGTCTGAAGACTCATTTGAAATCAGAAAGATGAGTTTTCCTGACTCCAGACCCAGCACTCTCTCCACTGTGTCTGTTGTTTTTCATTGAATTTTAGGTATTTTTAGTTTAGTCATTTTAAAAGCATTTGAATGTTGATCTTAAAGCTCAAGTGGCACAGGGCACAATTGTTATGGACAAACACAAAAGAGTTGGGAAAAGAATTTTTTTTTCAGGTAGGAAATGGAAGAAGGCCAGATGTTCATGGAGTTTGGCTTGCTATTTACTGATCTCACATGCTAGAGCCCAGAAGAGGAACATTACTGGAAAAACAGGTCATATTTCTTTAGGTCATTTTGAAACTTAGACACCTGAAATCAGGCTCACATTTATAAATGTTTTGGAGTGTTACAGGCAGAAGATAGCTGAACAGTCATCATATCATGGGTATCTAGGTATCTCAGAAATAAGACTTGAATCATAAAGTTAAAAAATTGGAGAAGATATCAAAGGTCTCTTGGTCTAATTCCTACTAGAAGTATGACTGTCCAGCACAATATCCATCCAATGATGATCCAGCCTATCCACCAAGGAAACTCAATCCATTTGGGATTGGTTTAGGGGGTCAGTTTCCTCCCTCAACCCAACCATTCTAGATCAGCTTCCTTCCTCCTAATACATCCCAATCTTTTTGGGATCAGTTTGGGGAATAAGCTCCCTATCTATCAAGGCAATCTAATTAACTTAGAATCAGTTTCAGGGATCAGTTTTTTCCCTACCTAATCCATTTTGGATCAGTTTGGGTAATCCACGAAGACAACCCAATCAATTTGGGGGAAATCACCTACCTCCCTATCAAAACAATCCATTTAGGATCAGTTTGGAGATCAGTTCCTTACCTATGAAGGCAACCCAATCCATTTGGGGAAGTTCTTCATATATAGTCAAAAAATAGTGAGTGGGAAGACATTAACTATCTATTTTTCTTTTCTGTGGATTATTATTTTTAAATAATAATAGCTTATTATATAATTATTTATATTATATTGTCATATAATATAATAAATAAAATTTCAAAATACAAGCAAAGATAGTTTTCAACATTCACCCTTGCAAAACCCTAGTTTTCAACATTCACCCTTGCAAAACCCTGTGTTCCTCCCTCCCTCCCAACCTCCTACCTCCCCTAGCCATCAAATAATCCAATACAGATTAAACATATTTCCACATTTATCATGTTGCATAAAAAAATCAGATCAAAAAGGAAAAAAAATGAAAAAAAAAACAAACAAGCAAGCAAATAGCAACAACAAAGGTGAAAATATTATGTTATGATCCACATTCAGTCCCAATACTCCTTTCTCTGTAGATGGCTCCATCACAAGCCATTATATTAGCAGAATGATCAACTTTATAGTTTCAGTGCCAGAGCCTTCCTAATACTCAAAGTTTACTCCATCATGACGAACTCTGACAACATCCATTATTTATGTTTAATTACTTTTAATGGTTTATACCAAGGGATTCTTAATCAATTTTTTTGGTGTGTTGTGAACCCTTCTGGCAGTTTGAAGCCTCCGGTCCCCCTTTCAGAATCATGTTTTCAAATGCATAAAATAAAGCACATAGGATTACAAAAGAAACCAATTATATTAAAATGCAATTATCAAAATATGCCCTTAAAAAATCAATTCACTTACCTAAATTTACAATACCCTTGCGCTTTGTACTATTGTCCATAATAGGGACTTTTAGACAATCACCAACCTGAGGATCATTTTTCTGAACTATAAAAATGGAGGTTTTAGACTATAATTTCTACAGCCACTTATAATTCTAAATTATAGAAGTCTATGAACCATATGTATATGCATATTTCTGTATATATAATTGTATGTGTTTATATATATAACATGTATATCATAATCTAAAGTTTCTGAAATACTTTTTTGTGTATATAGTGATAGATATCTGTCTATATGCTTCACTTTCTTTATATGCATATATTTATTGTATGCATACGGTAGATAGGTGTCTCAGTGAATAGAGTGTTGGGTCTATAGTCAGGAGGACTTGAATTCAAATTTGACTTCAGAAACTTACTATTGACTTTAGGCAAGTTATTTAACCTTGTTCACCTTAATCCACTGAAGAAGGAAATGGCAAACAACTGCAGTGTCTTTGCCAAGAAAATCCCATGGACAATATGGCAAGCTATGGTGCATGGGGTCAGGAAGAGTCAGACACAACTGAACAACTAAACAATAATAACATATGTATATTCATGGCAACAACAAGATTATATAATGATCAATTCTGATGGACTCTTTCCAACAATGAGATGATTCAGACTAGTTCCAATGATCTTGTGATGAAGAGAGCCATCTACACCCAGAGAAAGGCCTATGGGAACTGAGTATGGACCACAAGGTAGCATTTTCACTCTTTTTTTGTTGTTTGCTTGCATCTTGTTTTTTCTCATTTTTTTTTTCCTTTTGGAGCTGATTTTTCTTGTGCAGCAAGATAATTGTATGAATAGGTATACATATATATTGATTAAAAAAAAAACCAAAGGGATGAAAATTAAAAAAAAACCAAAACTATACATATAAAAAACCCAAAATAAAAAACCCAATATGTATATTTGTATATATATACACACATACATATATTTTTGTGTATATATATATACATATATATACACACATACATACACATACACATATTCCATAGAAGTCTGTGTCTATTTTGTATGAAATAAACTAAGAATTTGATCCAAGTGTGTTCAGAGGAACAATGAAGTAGATGAAGAATGCCTGTTGTCCATACTCTAGTGTGTAAATGGACAAATGACCACTAGAGCTTCTCCATCAGTACATATTTATAGGACAGACAATAGAGAAAAGGAACAAGGTCTAAAATTGAACAGTGGACGTAAAAGAGGCTGCAACACTTTGGGCTAAGAAAATGACCCCTAGCTTTTCCCTGAAACAAAAGTCTGTCTTCTTAAGGCTGTCACTCTTCTGGGAATGGCAGAATATAAATGTGATTTATTGAATAGTAAGAGTCTCTATAGAATTGAAGATAGGGCATAGCTAGGTGATGCAGTGGATAGAGTCCTGGTCCCTGGAGCTGGAGAGGACCTGAGTTCAAATTTGACCTCAATCATTTGAGATTTTGTATCTATGTGGGCAAGACTATGGGATTATAGTTGTTGACTGAACAACAATTATATTTGTGTGTGTGTGTGTGTGTGTGTGAGCCCTTTGCAAACCTTAAAGTGCTATATAAATATTAGCTATGATAAAATGTAGGATAAGATAAAGTGCTAGGTGATTTTATAACTGGTGGACAATGAATTTCTTCCACTGCTGTTTTCCACACAATTTCAAGAAAATTGAATAAAGTATCCAACATGTTGGGTGAAGATTTGTATGAAGGTGGCTAATCAGAATCATGGAAAAAGCACTGGATTTGAGAATCTGGAAGACCTGAGTAAGAAGAAAATTAAATTTCCCCTACATTAGGGACACATTTTTCCTTCTACTACTTCAGGCCTTGGAAAGAAAAGACTTAAACATAAAAAAAACAATTTTTATGAAGAATTTATCCTTACTTTTTTATAATATCTTTTAATTTTTCCAAATACATGCAAAGATACTTATAACATTCACCTTTGAAAAACCTTGTGCTCCAAATTTTTCTCCCTGTCTTTTCCCCCAAGACAGCAAGCAATCCATTACAGGATAAACATGTGCAATTCTTCTAAAAATATTTCTATATTTATCATACTGTACAAGAAAAATAAGATCAAAAGGGAAAGAAAAAACAAACAGGAGAAAGAAAAAAAATAACCAAATATCACCACCACCACAAAAAAAGTGAAAATACTATGCTTTGATCTACATTTAGCCTCCATAGTTATTTCTGGATGCAGATGGCTCTTTCCATCACAAGTCTATTGGAACTGGCCTGAATTATCTCATTGTTAAAAAGAGCCAAGTCCATCACAGTTGATAATCACATAATCTTCTTGCTGCTGTGTACAATGTTCTTTTGGCTCTCCTTGCTTCACTTAGTATCAATTTATGTTGTCTTTCTAGTCTTTTCTGAAATCAGCCTGCTGATCATTTCTTATAGAACAATAATATTCCATTACATTCATAAAATACCATAACTTATTCATTCATTCCCCAACTGATGGGTATCCACTCAGTTTCCAGTTTCCTGTCCCTATAAAAAAAAAGTTGCTATAAACATTTTTCACATTTTTTAAGACTTAAGTTAAATTTTAAAAAAATTATTAAAGCTGTTTATTTTCAAAACATATGCATAATGTTCAACATTCACCTTTGTAAAACTTTGTGTTTCAAGTTTTTTTCCTTTCCTTCCCCCACCCCCTCCCCTAGATGGCAAGTAATCCAATATGTTAAACATGTGCAATTCTTCTATACATATTTCTACAATTATGGTACATGACAAAAATCAGATCAAAAAGGGAAAAAAATAAGAAAGAAAACAAAATGCAAGCAAACAACAATAAAAAAGGTGAAAATCCTATGTTTGATCCCATAGTCTTCTCTCTGGATTTATACATAAATTCAAAACATTTATCATAATAAATTGATTTTTAAATTCAGCATAAAATCAAATTGAAATAAATATACCTTTGTTAAACCTAACTGATATTAGTCAGGTAAGTGACACTGAGATGCTAATCATTAGAGATGGCCCCTCACACCCTTCAGGGATATCCATAGAACCTCAGGTGAGATATGCAGGCAGCCTACCCTTGGAAAGTCTCTAGTGTACATGTAGATTGGGAGAGGAAGTCCAGAAGTTCAAAGATTATACTGGTAAAGATGACCTACTGACTAATTGAAGCCATCCATCCCTTTTTCCTGTGTCCTTGATCTTTCCTCAGGCAGAATGCTGCTATAATTATTACCAACCTTCTCTTTCCAATTCTCCTTCCAACTGGCTCCTTCTCTATTGCCAACATACATTCCCAGGTCTCTCCCATATTTTAAAAACCTCAAATGTTCCTCCCATTTCCTGGAGGTATCATCTTCCAGTTTACCCTCCTTTCACAGAAAACCTCCTTTAAAGAGTGATCTATACTCTTTTTTCTTCACTTCTTCTCTTATTCACTTCTTAATCCCTTGCAAATAGACTTTTGACTTTCTCTTTCAGCTGAAACTCCTCTTGAAAAAATGAACATTAATTTCTTAATCCAGCTCTGACGGCCTTTTCTCAATCCTCATCCTTCTTTAATCCTCTTCCTAATACTTTTTCCTCTGTGATTTTCATGGCACTGGTTTCTCTTGATTCTGTATATAAACTTCTTGGTTTTCTTACTTTTTTGCTCCTTCTCAATTTCCTTTATCCTTTCATTATCCAAATTTCATTGCCCAGCTATGGGGACATCCCACCTCTGTCATGGGGCCTCTTCTCTCATTTTACACTTTGTTGGTAATTTCATTAGCTTCCATTCCAGGACCCATTTATCATCTCATGCAGATCACTTTGAATCTACAAATAGCTCTAGTTTCTTTCCTGAGCTCCCAGCTGATAACCAATTACCTTTTTTGGACATTTAGAATTTCAAGCTTAATAGATATCTCAAAGGCAAGGTAACCAAAATAGAATACATTATCTTTTCCCCAAACTCATCTCCATTCTGAGTTTCCCTGTTTCTAGCAAGGGCAACATGTGCATAATACAGGAAAGTACTCCTTGGGGAAAACATTGGTTTTCAGGGGTTAATTTGTGTTCATTAGTATCCATCTCTAGCCTATATAGATATAGATATACATGTTTACCTTCTTCAAGTGTTTTATTTCATGCATTTGGCTAATGTACTCAATGCTTCAGGAATATAATAAATAATTGACATTAATTTTAGTTCCCACTAAATGGAAGACTCGTCTTCTATGAGGTCAAATTTAGCTAGCTGTATGACAATGGACAAGTCACTAATCCTTTTTGCCTCAGTTTCCTCCCCTGTAAGATAAGCTAGAGAAGGAAACAGCAAACCACCCCAGTGTCTTTGCCAAGAAAAGCCCAAATGGAATCATGAAAAGTCAGACCCCACTGAACCACAAATGGAATTTCTTTCACTTTGAATGATAGAGTCAGGGTCTGCTTTTTAATTTAATTTAATTTTTAATTTTTAATTTTTTAATCACAATGGAGGAAATGGCAAGAGAGGAGAAGTGATGGTCAAAATAGCAGCCAAGGTATTTGGGGAGAACATTTGCCCAAGTTTCTTTCCCCAAAGAAGTACAAGTTGCTTACACTATTTTGTCTTAATCTAGATATGTTGTAAGAGAAAAAAAGTAACTCTCACTGCTTATGAATGCTGGTAGTAGTTGTTACATTATTCACATTTACTGAGATACAAAACAAGGCTCCAAAGAGGAACACCTGTGGAGTGCAGAATCATAGCAGGAAGTCAAGACACAGATGGGATTGGTCAAACCAAATGCCCAGGAAGCTCCAAAAATAAATGGATCTCCAGCTTCCAGTAAAGAATAGGAGAGGAAAAAACATATAGGAATTGCAAAGAGTAAGTGGATTCTAAACTTCAGAATCATCTTCTGTGGGACAGGTAGTTTAAAAAAAGCTCTTGTCACACATTAATTTCTAAAGTGATTAATTTTTTCTTTTTTTATTAAAGCTTTTTATTTGCAAAACATATGCATAGGTAATTTTTCAACACTGACCCTTGCAAAGCTTTCTGTTACAAAATTTTCCCTCCTACTCACCATCCTCTCCCACCATGGCAGGAAGTCTAATACATGTTAATTATGTTAAAATTAAATTAATCTTTTCAGTTCAGATTTGGGGACTTGGGGTTTAACTGGGTTTGTTATTTCATCACTATTTTTTTTTTTGACTTAAAAACAATTTTTTTTTTTGCAGTAGTCATTTCCAGGTTCCAACTGTTCTTTAATAATTCAAATATTTTCCAAGGTTTTTTTTGAACAATAGAAATTGGCATTCTCCAGGAGGGCAGAGGCTATAGTTTGATTTTTCATCTTTGTATTCCCCATTTCTATCATGGCACATTGCAATCATATCACTACTTCACAGATCTGTGATCTCATCAATGCTAGTATTCCTTCCCTCAATGCACATAGCAGCCCATCTATTCCTTTTCATCCTGTGTGATTCTTGGCCATTTAGTTTTTTTCTGTTTGATCATTCTCTTTTAGAGTAGTCATGGATCTTGTTAAGGAAACCCTATAATATTTTGGATTTGGTGTAATATGCAGTGCAAGACAACACAAAAACAACAGCATTGGGAGAACCTTGCTCTGTAGTGGAAATCTCACTACATTTTCTTTTGTTATTCTACATTTTATGTCGATAGAGATCCTCAGAATGGTTATTTCTGTGTTTCTGTTGAGCAAGGGGTCTTGTATGATTTTAAACTCTGAAGATAAGACTTTAAGGCTATATTTTATTTTACTAAATAAAATGTTTTTGTTTTTTGTTGTTGGATTTTTGTTTGTTTTTTGTAATCAATAGTTGCATAAACTAAAATCTCATTCGTTATTATACCTTTCAGGCACAGTGTAAAAATGTGATTTGTTTTGGAAAATCATGTGTGGAAAGCTGGCTTGATTGCTTTTCATATCTTTATATTGTGGACATATGTTTAAGGTATATGTTTAAATTTATTTTCATAAAGATTTTATGAAGATGAAAGAGGGGGCTTATGAATCAGAGGTTATCAAAATTCTCTTAAATGCCCCTTTGGGATTAAAAATGGCAGCATGGCATCATGAATAAAGAACAAGCTTTTCCTTCCCTCTTTTTCTTCCTTCCTTCCTTCCTTCCTTCCTTCCTTCACTCCTTCCTTCCTTTCTTTCTTTTAATTTATTTTAAAAGTTATTCATGTTTTTCACTTAAAAATGTTTGAGTTCCAAATTCTCTACCTCCTTCTTGCCTCTCCCCTATGAACTGAGAAGGCAAGAGATATGCTATAAATTATACATATGAAGTTATGCAAAACATAGTTCCACATTAGTTTTGTTGCAGGAAAGAAAAAAAAACACAAAACAATAAAAAGAAGAAACAAGATGAAAAGGCCTGCTTCAATCTGCAGAGAGCTCATAAATTCTTTCTCTAGAAATGAATAGTATTTTTCATCATGAGTCCTTTGGAAATGTTTTAGATCATTATATATATATATATATCAAGGTAGCCAAATAATTCACAGTTGATCATCATACAGTATTGCTATTCCTGTGTACAGTGTTTTTCTGGTTCTGCTCATTTTCACTTTGTACCAGTTCATATAAGTTTTTCCAGGTTTTCCTGAAACTATCTGAGAGTAGGCTTCAAAGTCAGGAGAAAGGACTTTGTGACCTTGACTAAACTGCTTTAACCTTCAATACCTTAGGCAGTTCTCTAAGACTTTAAGTTGAAGATTAGATGTGAATCTGTTCTGGGAGCTCCCTACAATGAAGAAATCATAGGTCTAGTCCATTTATACATAGTTATAATTGTTCATAATCTTTCCATTCATTTGGTTTCTTCCATTTCCAAAGAAATATTATAAAAATCAAATCTTAATGGTTTCAAAATTCAACAATACAAAACAAAACGTCTTCATCATCATGGATTTCTTCAATCTAATCTGGCTGATGTTCTCAAGTAGACCTTAAAAAGTCATTTTCTTCTTCACAGAACATCAGGAATGAAAAGGTGTAGTCTAAGTTTTACTTCTGAAAATAGATGGTTATAAAAAGTCATACAAAGCGTTCCAGTTTCTAGTTTTATTTGTGAATATTCTAGGTATGATGTGGTCCTATTGGGTCTTATATCAAAATTCCTATAGGCTAATTTTTACCTTTATTATTTTTGCTATGTTATGAGGTAATACCACTCATAATCTTTTATCCTCTTCCATTATGTTCACAAATGAGTTTTTATTCCATGCTGGCAATGCCTTTGGCTGCCATAACTCCTCACTCAGTGTAGACATTAAATGTTTGCTGGCTAAAGCATTTTCAAGCTCTTTTGGCCTCTTTATTGTGGCAACAACTTTATGTTGGTCATATTTTTGGGAGTAATTATCAAATTTAATGTCTTTGCTTTCCCTATTTCTCATTTTTCAATATCAAAGGCTTATTTTAAAGTTTTATTTGGTATTTAAAGCTGAAGAAAAAAGTAGCATTCCCATATACTTAGTAGCAAAGAATGAGGATGTAGATAAAACTAAGACTATTATGTACAGCTTGTTTTTCTTTTAATAATAATGAATTTAACATAGAACTTTCAAACATCTCCTGGTGCTTATCTGTAAGTCATTCTGCCTTTCCTTCTGTATTCTTCTTTGTATTTTTAAAATTTGCTTCAATGACTATCATTTTCTTTCTTTTGTTTTTCTCTACTCTCTCCTTTTCTTCCTATCTCTGCAACTGGAAAAAAAAAGAGTCATTTCAACAAATGTATGTAATTAAGTAAAACAAATTCTTACAGTGGCTAGCTGCAAAAAATATTTTATATGATATCCTTTTTAAGGAATAAATATTATGCTTTCAGAGAGGCATCATATGGTACACCATGGAACCTATCACTCCTCCATCAGAAGGCTGGTGTCATGTATCATCATTGGTTCTGTGGAATTGTGGTTGGTCATCAGATTGATCAGAACTCTTATGCCTTTCTAAATCATTTTTCTTATCAACCTCATGAGAGAAGTAATGAACAAAATATGTTGAATAAGATGCACATTTTGTGCCATAGACAATGTGGGAATTAATTTATTTTTGCTTGACTAAACATATTTGTTACAAAGCTTCCTTCTATCTTCCTTCCTTCTTTTTTTTATTGTTGTTTTCTTTTTCCTAGTGTTTGTTTATGGGGAAGTGGGATGGAGAGAAAATAAATATTAATTGAAAAAATTAATAAAAAGAAAAAAAGGTTTTTTCTCAAGTCTCATTTGAATAGGTCAAATTAAAGCTGTCAGTTGTTGTCTTCTTGTCTTTATCCTTTTATCTATTGTTTATTTTGACTTTTGCTCCAGCCAGTCTGTAGACAGATTGTACACAGACAGATGAATCTGATGTGACTCCTATTTCTTGTATGCTAAAATATAGTCAGTTTCATTTCGTGTGATATTCAATGCTCACCATATTCAACATTTCTTCTGGAAGAAACTATAAATTTATACACCTCAGGGTTTTGTATTGGGACCTTTCCTCCTCACTATGTACTCTCTCTCTATCTCTGTTTCTCTGTTTCTGTCTCTCTCTGACTCTGTCTCTCTCTCTCTGTCTCTATTTCTTTCTATTTCTCTGCCTCTGTCTCTGTCTCTGTTTCTCCCTGTCTCTCTGTGTCTGTCTCTCTCTGTTTGTCTGTCTGTTTCTCTGTTTCTCCCTGTCTCCGCCTCTATCTTTCTGTTTCTGTCTTTCTCTCTCTGTCTCTTTGTCTCTTTGTCCCTCTGTCTTTGTCTCTATCTTTCTCTCTGTTTCTCTGTCTCTGTTTCTCCCTGTCTCTCTGTGTCTGTCTCTCTCTGTTTGTCTGTTTCTCTGTTTCTCCCTGTCTCTGCCTCTATCTTTCTCTCTGTTTCTGTCTCTGTCTCTGTCTTTGTCTCTCCGTCCCTCTGTCTTTGTCTATCTTTCTCTCTGTTTCTCTGTCTCTGTTTCTCCCTGTCTCTGTCTTTTTGTCTCTCTGTTTCTATCTCTCTATCTCATCTGTCTTTCTGTCCCTCTGTCTCTGTCTCTATCTTTCTGCCTCTCTGTCTCTCT
>JAJPUD010029597.1:0-12375 GCA_023553655.1 Myrmecobius fasciatus
CTTTTTTGACAAAGAACCCTTTTACACCAAAGAATCTACAAACTATAGACACATAAGGGATCTTTTTGCTATCATAAAAGTATCCATCTAAACTTAAAGTGATTATCATATACAATGAGAATATACTACAATCTTTCCAAATAAATAGAGTAGTAAAGCAAGCTTGCTCACTTTTCTCACTATTATTTGACAGAGTTCTAGAAATTCTAGCAATAGTAATATTATAAGAAAAATAAATTTAAAAAATAAAGATAGGTAAAAAGGAAAAAAATGATCCCTGTTTATTGGTGATATGATGGTTTCCTTAGAACATCCTAGGGAATTAGCCAAGAAACAAATTTCAGAGTACAATTTTAAACTGCAAAATAAATCCTCAAAATTCAACAGCATTTTTATATAATAAAAACAAAATAAAAAACAATATTAGAAAGGGAAATCCCATTTTAAAAAGCTACAAAATGCATAAAATATCTGAGGATCAGACTCCCAAAGCACATAAAAGACTTGCATAGATTCCATTACAAAGAGCTTCTTAAAGATATTTAAAAAAAAAAGTTAAATAACTATAGGAATATTCAGTACTCATGGCTATGATATGCCAATATAATAAAAGTGATAATTCTACCAAAAGTAATTTACACTTTTAATTCTACGGCAATCAAATTACCAATGGGGTACTTTATAGAACTTGATGAAAAAAATAACAAAATTCATTTGGAAAAACAAAGATCTAGAATATCAAGGGAAAATTATGAAAAGAAGCGGGGACAAAGTGGGAATAGCACTATCAGACCTCAAAATATATTATAAAGCAGCAGTTAACAACACCATCTGGTAGTGATTACGGAACAGAGAGATAGATCAATGGAACAGATTAGACAAAGGATATTCAGAAACAATATAACTCAATAACCCAGTGTTTGATGAAGTAGAAAACATGAATTACCCAAGAAAAAAATTCCCTATCTGATAAAAATTGCTGGGAAAACTCTAAAGCTGCCTAGAAGAAATTAGACTTTGGTCAACACTTTATACCAAAATCCACAATACATTCTAAATAGATGTACAATCTTAATAATAAAGATCATATAATAAAAAATAAAAGAAAAACAGAGTAAATACCCTTTTTACATCTATGAAGACATGTGTCTTACCCAAACAACAGAGGCAATTAAGATAGATTAAACAGATAATTTGATTACTTGAAACTTAAAAACTTCTGCATGGATAAAATTAATGCATCTAGGATAAAAAGGGAAACAGTCAAATGGTAAAACATTTTTGTATCACATTTTTCTAAAAGTGGTTTAGTATTTAAGATATGTAAACTATATATATATGTATATATATATATATACAATATACATGTATGTATGCATGTGCAAATGTATACATATATAATATGACATTTCCCAATAGTTAATTAATCAATGAATATGAATTAACTGTTCTAAAAAGAATTATAAAGTATTCACAACCACAAGAAGGAGGGCTTCAAATCTCAAATAATAAGAGAGATGAAAATCAAAACAAAGCCGAGGTTTTATCTCATACCTTTCAAATTGGAAAAATAACCAAACAATGGCAACTCCCAGTGTAGAAGAGGTTGTGGAAGGATAGGCTAACTGATACAATGATGTTGGTACAATCTTTTTTGGAAATTAAATTCAGAATTGAACAAATAAAGTATATAAAATGTTTATATCCTTTGAACTAACGACTCAATTTCTGGGTTTATAACCCAAGGAAGCCATTGATAAGCATAAAGTCCCTATATAATACAAAACATGCTACAAAACATCACTTTTTTTAGAAGAGTGGCCATAAATTATCTTCATTTTCAGTTAAAAGTTCTACCAAAAATATTCATTTTCCTTAAACAACAACAACACAAAATCATAGTGACTGTCAAATTCTCTAATTGTTTTACAAACTGTGGATAGCAGAGGTAGAAATCCGGAGCACTGTGCATTCATTAACAATGTAAAAAAATCATTTCAAAAGTTTGGCTTTTTCCTTTAAGAGCTTAAAGGTGGGAGTCTTGTTAAAGATGAGTAGCAATTCCTCTTCAGATTTGTGGTTTTGATAGTCACTGCAGAGTACTGTGCTAAAACCTTTTCCCTTAATTTTTTAACTGAGCTTCATTGTCAGGAGCTTGTTTCACAACAGCTTTGATAATTTCTTTGCAGGTGAATTTCCCTTTTATAGTCATTTCACTCTCTTCATACATTAATGCTTTCAGCATGTTTCATTTTTTTTCTTCTTAGAATCAGCTTTTCTTGTCAGTACTTCCATTTCCTCTTCTCTGCAGGCACTTCCATCTCTTTCTCTGTCATTTTTTTCATTGTTAAGAGATTCTTATTTCTTTTCATTTCTGACTCCACTGAACACTGCTTCTTAGTTTTTTTTCTTATTTTCCCTTTTTTTTCCTGCATTGATGATTTCGGTTTTCCTTTCCTTTTGGCATCCATTTCTCCCTGGGCCCACTTGTGCTTTTTGGATTTTGGATCACTTGAATTTTCCTGATGGTTTTCTAACTTCATTCAGCTCTTGTCTTTTTTCCTGTTCTTCAGTTGTCCTTCCCTGCTTTTTCTATTGTTCTCTTTCCCCTTCCATTGTCTAAATGGTTTTCACTGACTTCCTGGTGGGTTGTCATGACATTGTTTTCTGAGTGCTGATTCCCTACTTGGTTAAGAGGTTGTTTCTCTTGCTCTTTTGTGTTTGATTCATTTTTGGTACCTTCAGAAAAGATAGCCCACACCTATTCCTGAACAGAATTATATTTTTTTAACTGTTCTTCATCCAATTCTGAAACTTGTTTTTTTTCTTGTAATGTTGTCAAAACTACAACCTTTTTCTAAAATCTCCCACAATTTGAAAATAATACTGGGTTTCTTCATTACTTCATGAATCTTCTGAATCCATTTCTGCAGTTTCTCTTTTGTTGGTTTTTATAGCCTAATCTTTGCCACAATATTTCTGATTTTCACTGATGAACTTCTCAAGTTTTTGAATTCATCATCCCAGAAATCCTTGCCACAGTCAATGCAAGAAATGTATTGACACTTTTTGCACATTTTTACATGTTTTTCCATTTGGCCTTTCTTCATTGATTCTCCACATGCATTGTGTGTAAAAAAAAAATATTTTTGAAGTTATTTTGCCCTACACAAAATAAATGGAAAATTCTTTACCTGAAGTCTTTTGTTCCTGAGGGGATGTCTGCTTGATAGGGAAGTCCTAGCAGCTAGTGGAAATGAGGGCAAGTGACCAGAAGGTAAGCTGCTATTCACAACCAATTTTCCAGGGGCCTCCATGATATACTCTGGAGAAAGGTTTCAACTGCTTGCACCATGCAGGTGGGCTGCCCAGGGGTAGCATCAACCTGTTTTCCTCAGCCCACACAGATTCTCTTGGACTCCCCAGCTTGGAGAGAGTGTTAGGAATAGCCAAGAATGGGAAACAAAGTAGATGTCCATCAACTGGGGAATGGTTAAACTAATTGTGATTCCTGAATGTATTAGCATATTACTACAGTGTAAAAAATGATAATTGTGTTAAATCATGGAAAGATATATATGAATTGATGCAGAGTGAAATAAAAGAGCCAAGAAAAATAATATATACATCAATGACAACACTATACATGGAAATATCAATAACCCATCAAAAATTTAAAATGAAGGTAATGAGATTATGAAAACCAAGCAGGAATCAAATGAAGAGATTTGAGACAACATTCCCAAGTCACTTCTTTTTTGGAGGTGGGAAGTCTATAAGATTTACACACTTGATACTTTTTTGAATTTTTCAATGTATTGGTCAATTTTGTGCTAATTATTTTTCTCTACAATATTTTTTATGATATGCCATGATTGTAGGACATGATGGGAGAAAGATATTTGGGAAGATGATGGTGATGTAAGAAACAGAAAAAAAATTAACAAAACTTATAAACATTCTTTTGGGGGAAAAGAACAATGTGATATATATATATATTTGCACAGATGTACTTATATATTTATGAGAGAGCATGCTATAATGATTAAGAACTGTCCTTGGATCCAGGAAGACCATAGTTCCAATCCCAAATTTTACACAATCTGGTTATATTTGAATATGAGTAAGTCATATAACCAAATTGGAAGTTCACTATACCAAAAGATTCACATGTCTACTACCTATTCCTATCTCGTGCATACATACACATATGAAACAGTGTATATTTAGCTATGGTGATAAGTAGAAGCCAGAAGCATTTATATATCTGTATACCATTATAAATTGATATTTAGTACATTTTTAAAATCTAGAAAACTAAAGCTAAAGACTGAAATGTTTTTGAGACAAATGAGCCCTGAATGATGCTCATTCACTTATGATCCTATGCTTATTCACTTCTTCAGTAACACAAGTAATTGTAATAAAGTTACACAACATTATGGAATAAACTAGGCACTGACACATACCTAACACCACATACCAAGATAAGATCAGAATGGGTTCATGATTTAGATATAAAGAGTGATATAATAAGCAAATTAGAGGAACAAAGGATAGTTTACCTCTTAGAGCTTTGGAGAAGGAAGGAATTTGTGTCCAAAGAAGAAATGAAATTCATAAATGACACCAAATAGATAATTTTGATTATATTAAGTTGAAAAGCTTTGGTACAAACAAAATTAATGCAGATCAGAAGGGAAGCATTAAATTGGGAAACATTTTTACATTTAAGGGTTCTGATAAAGGCCTCATTTCTAAAATATATAGAGAAAGGAGTCAAATTTATAAGAATTCAAGCCATTCTCCAATTGATCAATGATCAAAGGATATGAACATACAATTTTCAGATGAAGAAAGTAAAACCATTTCTAGTCATGTGAAAAGGTCCTCAAAATTGCTATTGATCAGAGAAATTCAAATTAAGACAACTCTGCTATACCACTACATACTTGTCAGATTGGCTAAAATGACAGGAAAAGTTAATGATGAATGTTGGAGGGGATGTGGGAAAACTGGGACACTGATAAACTGGGACATTGTTGGTGGAGCTGTGAATGGATCCAACCATTCTGGAAAGTAATTTGGATCTATGCTCAAAAAGTGATCAAACTGTGCATACCCTTTGACCCAGCAGTGTTTCTATTGGGCCTATACCCCAAAGAGATCTTAAAGGAAGGAAAGGGACCCACATGTGCAAGAATGTTTGTGGCAGCCCTTTTCATTGTGACTAGAAACTGGAAACTGAATGGATGTTCATTAGTTGAAGAATGGTTGAATAAATTATTGTATATGAATGTTATAAAATATTATTGTTCTATAAGAAATAGTCAGGAGGATGATTTTCAAGGCCTGAGAGACTTACATGAACTGATGCTAAATAAAATGAGCAAAACCAGGAGATCATCGTACATGTAAAAATCAATATTATAAAACAATCAATACTGGTGAATGTGACTCTTTCCAACACTGAGATGGTTGATACCAGTTCCAATGATCTTGTGATGAAGAGAGCCATATATACCTAGAGAGAAGACTGTGGGAACTGAATGTCAATCACAACATAACACTCTCACACTTTTTGTTGTTGTTCACTTGAATTTTGTTTTCTTAGTCGTTTATTATACTTTTTCATCTGATTTTTCTTGTGCAGTAAAAGAATTGTATAAATATGTTTCCACATATTGAATTTAACATATATTTTTGCATGTATATATTGGATAGTTTGCCATCTAGGGGAGAAGGCAGGGGGAAGGAGGAGAAAATCTGAAACATAAGGTTATGCAAGGGTCAATGTTGAAAAATTATTGGTGCATATGTTTAGAAAATGAAAAGCTTTAAAAAATGAAGTTACATAACACAAGATAATAACACATTCATTTTCCCCTTAATGCCTGATCATTCTCTCATGTTTATGATTCATGGAATATTTAGAGTTTCCACGGGGGATCAATACATGCTGGTGATCTATTTAAAAACAGCAGCAAGTATAAGATCTTGGCTATGTTTTCTTAATGTTATATCAGTGACAATAAAATTCCTTTCTGAATGAATCAGATTCTGAGCTCTCAAATTAAGTCAATTTATGCTATCTCTAAATCACATATTCATTTTTATCTTATCTCAGTATATGGTGTGAGCTGCTGGTCTATATGTAGTTTCTGCCAGAGTGCTTTCTAGTTTTCCAAGCAATTTTGGAAAAATAGTGAGTTCTTATCTTGAAATCTTGTTATCTTTGGGTTTAACAAATATTAGATTACTATTAGCACTTACTATTGTAAAAAGCTAATCAAATCATTTCGTTAGAGAAACTTCTCACTTTTAAAAACAGAACACAAAGAGAAAATAATAAAAAAACTATGGTCTAAATTTGGGCTAATTAGCTAAACTCATTTCATTTACCTTTTTTTTTCTTCTACTAAAAACAAGATTCCCTCCTTGTCATGTCCCTCTGATGAATCCATCATTGTATTTTTCTGGTGACCCTGAGGTTTGTTTTTTAAATTTCTTTTTAAAAAATATTTATTTTTAATACACATTGCTTTATGAAACATGCTGGGAAAGAAAAATCAAAGTAAAAGGGAAAAGCCATGGGAGAGAAGAAAAAACAGAAAAAAAAAGAAGTGAATATTGCATGTGCTAATTTACATTCAATCTCCATAGTTCTTTCTCTATATCCAGATGATATTTTCTATCCAAAGTCTATTGGGATTGCTTTAGATCATTGAACCACTGAGAACAACCAAATCTTTCACAGTGGATCAATGCATAGTCTTGCTGCTATTGTATACATTGTATTGCTAGTTCTGCTTGTTTCTCTCTACATCAGTTCATGTAAATCTCTCCAGGCCATTCTAAAATCAGTTTGTACATCTTTTTTTATAGAACAATAATATTACATTATTTTCATATACCACACCTTATTCAGTCGTTCCCTAATTGATGGGCTTCTACTCATCTTCCAATTCTTTCTTACCACAAAAAAGCTGCTACAAACATTTTTGCACATGTGCATCCTTTTCCCTCCTTTATGATTTCCTTGGGATACAGACCCAGTAATGGCTCAGCTGGGTCAAAGGGTATATCCAGTTTTATAAATCTTTGGGCATAGTTCCAGATTGCTCGCCAGAATGGTTAGATAATTTCACAACTCCATCAACAATACATTAGTGTCCCAGTTTTCTCACATTCCCTCTAACATTTATCATTCCCTTTTTCTGTCATCTTAGCCAGTCTGAGAGGTGTGAGGTGGTACCTCAGACAGAAATGCTTTAATTTGCATTTCTCTAATTAGTAATGATTTAGACTATTTTCATATGACTATACATGGCTTTAATTTTGTCATCTGAGAATTGTCTGTTCACATCCTTTGACCATTCATGAATTGGGGAATGACTAGTATTCTTATAAAATTGACACAGTTCTTTATATATTTCAAAAATGACACCTTTTTAGAAATGCTGGCTGTAAAGAATTTTCCCAGCTTTGTACTTCCCTTTTAATCTTGTTTTTATTGGCGGGATTTTTTTTTTCTTTTGCAAAACCCTTTTAATTTAATGTAATCATTTTGCTTTCTATAATGTTCTCTAGTTGTTTTTTTTGTCATGAATTGCTCCCTTCTCCAACAATCTGATAGTTACATTTCCCTTGCTTTCTTAATTTGTTCATGATGTGGTTTTTTGTGTGATTTTTAAAGGTTTCTTTATTTCTAAAAAACATTTTTCAAGTTAA
This sequence comes from Myrmecobius fasciatus, assembly GCA_023553655.1. Lineage (NCBI taxonomy): Eukaryota > Metazoa > Chordata > Mammalia > Dasyuromorphia > Myrmecobiidae > Myrmecobius > Myrmecobius fasciatus. Next base: position 7,732 of record JAJPUD010029597.1, read on the forward strand.
AAACAATTTTTAATGTTCATTTTCTGAAATGCTGTGTTTCAAAATCTTTCCCTCTTCTTTCTTCCTCCATCCTTGAGAAGATAAGCAATTTAATATGGATAATATAAGTGCAGTCATGCAAAATGTATTTCTTTATTATCCATGTTACAAAAGAAATAGCAGACCACCCCACCTCTCTGGAAATGTAAAAAAAAAAGCCAAAAAAAAAGTAAGCTTCCAACTGCATTGAGATTCCATAAGTTCTTTCTCTAAAACTCCATAGCATTTGTCATTAAAAGTCCTTTGGAATTGTCCTGAATCATTGTATTGCTGAGAATAGCTAAATGATTCACAGTTGATCATGATACAAGATTGTTGTTAATCTTTTGTTTTTAATGATGTTTTGGTTCTGCTCACTTTACTTTGCATCAGTTCACATGAGTCTTTCCAGATGTTGGTCAAACTATCCATCTTGTCATTTTAATAGGACAATAAAATTGCATCACTATCAAGTCAACTTCCAAATCTTTGCCACCACAAAAAAGATCTGCTGAAAATCTTTCTGTGCATATAGGTCCTTTAAAAAATCTCTTTGGGATACAAACCTGATAGAGGTATTGCTCAATGAAAGGGTATGCACATTTTTATAGCCCTGCAGCCATAGTTCCACAATATCAGTATACAACACTACTAGCAGTGAATTAGTTTCACAATTTTCTCACAGCCTCTCCAACATTTGTCATTTCTTTTTTCTGTCATTTCAGTCAATCTCATAAGCATGAAGTGGTATTTCAGTATTGGTTTAATTTGCATTTCTCTAATCAACAGTGATTTAGAGTATTTTTTCATATGACTATAGATAATTTTGATTTCTTCCTCTGAAAATTATCTATTCATATCCTTTGAATATTTATCAATTGGGGTGTGACTCATATGCTTATGAATTTGCTTCTGTTCTCTACATTTCTACAAAATGAGATCTGTATCTGAGAAATTTTTCTGTAATATTTTTCCCAGTTTCCTGTCTTCTAATTTTGGCAGCATTGGTTTTGTTTGTATAAAACTGTTGTTAATTTAATATAATCAAAATGATCTATTTTACATCCTGCAATGCTTTCTATTTCTTCTTTGATCATAAATTTTTCCCTCATACAAAGATCTGACATGTAAAATTTTCCATGGTCCCCCTATTTGTTTATGATATCAACATTTATCTCTAAATCGCATACTCATTTTGACCTTATTTCAGTATATGGCATGAGTTGCTATTGGTCTATATCTAGTTTCTGCCAAAGTGCTTTCTAGTTTCTCCATCAATTTTGGAAAAATAGTGAGTTCTTATCTCTTGTATCTTTGGATTTAACAAACATTAGAATACTATCAGTATTTACTATTGTATATTGTGTACCTAATCTATTCCACTTATCTACCAATCAGTTTCTTAGCCAGTACTATATTCTTTTAATGATTATCACTTCGCAATGCTATTTGAGATCCCATACTGCTAGTTCACCATCCTTCACATATTTTCCATTTATTCCCATGATATTCCTGACTTTTTGCTGTTCTAGATGAATTCTGTTATTATTTTTTCTAACTCCTTAAAATAAGTTTTTTATATTGAATATATGGCACTGAATAATTAAATTAATTTAGGTGGAATTGCTATTTTTTACATTACAAATAATATTTCTCTGATTGTTTAGATCATATTTTAATTGTGTAAAAAATATTTTGTGATTATGTTCATATAATTCCTGGTTTGTCATGGTAGGTAGACTTCCACGTGTTTTACATGGTATACAGTTGTTTTAAATGGAATATCTCTTTCCATCACTTCCTGGTGGACTTCATTGGCAATCTACAGAAATGCTGGTGATTTATAGGGATTTAATTTATATCCTACAATTTCTCTGAAGTTCTTAATTATTTCAGTAGTTTTCTTTTTTCTCCAATCATATCATAAAATCATCTGCAGAGAGTGACAGTCTCCTCCTCTGCCTATTTTAATTTCCTCACTGCCTATTTTAATTTCTTTAATTTTTCCTTCTAATACTGCTATAGCTAATATTTCTTTATTATTATTATTAAAATTTTTTATTTGCAAAACATATGTATAGGTAATTCTTCAACATTAACCCTTACAAAGCTTTCTGTTACAAATTTTTCCCCCTTACTCCCCATCCCTCCTCTAGATGGTAGGATATCCACTACATGTTAATTATGTTAAAATACATGAGAAATCGAATATATGTATACTTATTTCCACACATCATTTTGGTGCAAGAAAAATCGTATCTACAAGAAAGAAGAATCAGAAAAAGGAAACACAATGCAAGCAAACATCAATAGAGTGCATGAAAATGTTATGTTGTTTGTGGTCCACATTTCACATCACTCTCTCTGGGTGTATATGGCTTTCTTCACTGAACAATTGGAACTGGTTTGAGACATTTCATTGTTGCAGAGAGCCATGCCCATCAGAATTGATCATCACATAGTATTGTTGTTGCGGTAAATAATGATCTCCTGGTTCTGCTCCCTTCACTCAGCATCAGTTCATGCAAGTCTCTCCAGGCCTCTCTGACATCATCCTGCCGGTCGTTTCTCACAGAACAATAATATTCCATAACATTCATATACCATAATTTGTTCAGCCATTCTCCAATTGATGGTCATCCATTCAGTTTCCAGTTTCTAGCCACTACAAAAAGGGCTGCCACAAACATTCTTGCACATGTGGGGCCCTTTCCTTCCTTTAAGATCTCTTTGGGATATGAACCCAATAGAAATGCGGCTGGGTCAAAGGGTATGCACAGTTTGATAACTTTTTGAGCATAGTTCCAAATTGCTCTCCAGAATGGCTGTATACATTCACAGCTCCACCAACAATGCATCAGTGTCCCACTTTTCCCACATCCCCTCCAACAGTGGTCATTATCTTTTCCTGTCATTTTAGACAATCTGACAGGTGTGTAGTGGTACCTTAGAGTTGTCTTAATTTGCATTTCTCTGATCAATAGTGATTTGGAGCAACTTTTCATACGACTACAAATAGTTTTAATTTCATCATCTGCAAATTGTCTATTCATATCCTTTGATCATTTATCATTTGGAGAATGGCTGGAATTCTTATAAATATGAGACAATTCTCTATATATTTTAGAGAAGAGTCCTTTATCAGAAACATTAAATGTAAAGATGATTTCCCAATTTGATGCATCTCTCCTAATCTTGTCTGCATTAGTTTTGTTTGTACAGAAACTTTTTAACTTAATATAATCAAAATTATCTATCTGGTGTTCAATTAAGAGTTCCAGATCTTCTTTGGACATAAATTTATTCGATGTCCACAGGTATGAGGGATAAACTAATTTATGTTCCTCTAATTTGCTTACAATATCACTTTTTATATCTAGATCATGAATCCATTTAGATCTTATCTTGGTATGTGGTGTTAGATGTGGGTCAAGCTCTAATTTCTTCCACACTAGTTTCCAATTTTCCCAGCAGTTTTTGCCGAATAGTGAGTACTTATCCCAAAAGCTGGGGTCTTTGGGTTTATCAAACACTAAATTGCTAAAGTTATTACCTAGATTGTCCTGATATCCTATCCTATGCCACTGATCGACTGGTCTATTTCCCAGCCAGTACTAAATGGTTTTGATGACCGCTGTTTTACAACATAGTTTTAGATCTGACACAGCAAGGCCACCTTCATCTGCCTTTTTTTTTTCATCAATTCCCTTGAAATTCTTGACCTTTTGTTCTTCCAAATGAACTTTTCTACTATTTTTTTCTAGATCCGTAAAATAATTTCTTGGGAGTTTGATTGGTATGGCACGAAATAAGTAAATTAGTTTGGGTAGTATTGTCATTTTTATTATATTTGCTCAGCCTACCTATGAGCACTTAATGTTTTTCCAATTGACTAGGTCTGATTTTATTTGTGTGGAAAGTGTTTTATAGTTTAGTTCGTATAGTTTCTGACTTCCTTGGCAGATAGATTCCCAAATATTTTATACTATCATCCGTTATTTGGAATGGAATTTCTTTTTGTATCTCTTGATGCTGAACTTTATTGGTAATATATAAAAATGCTGATGAGTTATGTGGATTTATTTTGAATCCAGCAACTTTGCTGAAGTTGTGAATTGTTTCTAGAAGTTTTTTAGTTGAGTTGCTAGGGTTCTTTAAGTATACCATCATATCATCTGCAAAGAGTGAAAATTTGGTTTCTTCATTACCTACTCTAATTCCTTTTATCTCTTTTTCTTCTCTTATTGCCAAAGCTAACATTTCTAATATAATATTAAATAATAATGGTGACAGTGGGCAGCCTTGTTTCACTCCTGATCTTACTGGGAATGGTTCTAGTTTGTCTCTATTATATATGATGCTTGCTGATGGTTTTAAGTAGATGCTACTGACCATTTCAAGGAAAAGCCCATTTATTCCTATACTCTCTAGTGTTTTTAATAGGAATGGATGTTGGATTTTATCAAATGCTTTTCCTGAATCTATTGAAATAATCATATGGTTTTTGTTAGTTTGGCTATTAATATAATTGATTATTCTCATAGCTTTCCTGATATTGAACCAGCCCTGCATTCCTGGCACAAATCCTACTTGGTCATAGTGTACTATCTTGGGGATGACTTTCTG
>JAJPUD010029598.1:0-13776 GCA_023553655.1 Myrmecobius fasciatus
TTTTGGAGTCTGGGGACTTGGCTTCAAATCCTGGCTCTGCCATTTATTACTATGTTACTTCAGTCAAGTCACCCTTACTTATTTGGGCTTTTCATTTCTTATCTACAAAATAAGAAGATTGGACTAGTTGGCCTTTAAGATCACGTCTAGATCTGTAGCCATGATTCCATGATTCCTATTTTCATTATTGATTCCAAAATCATCATTGGTTATTTAGTAAAAAAAAAAATATTAGCTCCCTAAGAATTAACAGCCTTACATAGGCTGATGGAAGACATGAAAGAGTCAATAATGTCTACTTCACAGTGTAGCTCATGTAGTATGGGGCACTTGCTAGGTGTTTGTTAAATGAGTTGAACAACTAAATTAATAGACATTACAGATTATCATTCTACCAACATCATAATTGTGTTTTCTTTCAAGGCACTTTATCCTATGCAGTTTTAGGACAGTCCAATCCTATGATGAATTGGACAGGCTATAGTAAGACAGTCCCAGTTCATAAGAGATATAACAAAACGTTAGCATATATTTCTAGTGCTAAAAAAGCTACATTCTAATAGTAATTTTCCCCTGAATGAGAAATAATCCTAGATTTGGAGACAGTGAACCTGGGTTTAAATCTTGATTTTGTTACTTAATATCTTCATGATCTGGGGCAAATCTTTTAATTTCCTGATCTCATTTATAAAATTAGGGGTGTAAGATCAAATACCTTCAGAAGGTCCTTCCAGTTCTTAAAATACTATCCTTTGATCTTTGAGAAATCAATCTCTTATATACCATCGAAAAAATTACAAATCTCTTTTTAACCCCTTTTCTTTGACATTATAAATGTTGGAGGCATATATTGGTCATACATTCTATGCCTGATTACAGTTTTCAACAGAGATATCTGTTAACTAAATTATCTTCATTATACAGTCTTTTGGAAGACCAAAGAATACTCTGGGAGTCTTTCAAAGTAGCTTTAGGGATACCTGAGTGCAGATAAATTTTTCCCAACTTTGTTTTTGCTAAGTTATGATGATTTGCTTTAAATCCCTACAAATAATTACCCCAACAATCTTAGGCATTTATATATTTTTAAGAATGACCATTGAGTAGTAACAGTTGTCAAATGAGAGCTCTAAATAAGATGTCACTACTAATTTTAGACAGCCATGCCATAAGAAGAGCTGTCTGTCATCTTATAAACTCAGGTTAATTACTTTTGGGGAAAATGCCAGTATGTTAATTCTATGCTTAAAAAAAGAAACACTTATAAATGGATTTATTTATAAATCCATGGTACATCCACAACTTTGTCACAGCCCTCTGGAACCCCTTTTTTCCTTCTTTTTTTCCTTCATTTTAAATAGACCACCATGAATCCCCTATGAGTTCCCACAGCAAATGTAAAATCATCAGGTGTTTGGGGTATGTATTAGAACTAGATAGAGCAAAGCAAATTGCTAACACCACGGGCTGTGGCTAATTACTTTCAAGAATTTTCAGTCCCTTGATAGACGGATATATATGAAAACTGGAGAATAATATTCATTGTCTGAGGTCCATGTTGACTTTTTTTCAATATAATGATTTCAGGTTATCCCAACACTCTTTTTAATGAATAAAGAGACAAGAAAGCAATCTTATTTTGTGTCTTACTAGAATATAGCTCTAAAATTCATTTGGTGTGCCTCTTTATTAAATTAAATATTTTTTTTATTGGTCCCCAAATGAAACGAAGATTTCCAGCCACAAAGCTCTCTATTGGGCTCTGTACTGCTTCAGGTAGACTGCAGGATAAAAAGTCTAAACACCAGATGTTAATTTGAATTTAAATGTAACTGGATTGTCCATCAAAGGGAATAACACTCCAATTTATAATTAGCCCCCAACTAAATGAAAACTGATTCCTGCCTAAAATGAATCTCAGTTCTGTTTATAGAACATTCATCAGCTCATGTGCTTCCAGAGCTTATAGACTGAACATTTTCTTCCCTAATGGGCTTTAAAGTCCTATGGCTATCAGCAGGAAAAGAATGATCTAAAAGTAGCCATGATGCTAGAATAGGCAAACTTCCTTCTCCTCCCCTTCTTTCCCCCTTCCCCCATCCCCACCAACCTGGTAGTCAAAGGCTCTAAATTTTTAGGTCAACATGTCATTTTCTAGAATAAAATTAGGCTTTATCTGGAGAGAACTAGTAAACAAGCATCTCCCTGTGCAAATTTCCTTAATAACAAGGCATAATTACCAATGATTGCACCTTTCCTTTGAATGAAATTTCTTTACAGATTTCTGTTATGTTTGTTTCTGGGCTGAAAGATATACAGGCCTCTGAGAATTTTCATCTTTCCTCTAAAGCAAAGCAAGTGGACAGGAACAGATGCTAAACTCCCTCATTATGTATACTTTAAATAAAAAGTATCATTCAGACATACAAACAAAACCCTGGGCACATTTGGGAAGCCCATTTAAACAAGCCTTCCCGCTGCCATCACAGCCAGTATTACCCTACTTTGTGACCTTCAACGAGTGTCTCCAGGTGACCTTTTCCTCCTCTTCCATTAATGGTTTGAAACCTCTTTGTTTTTGGAAGGCTTCCTGTCTGCATGATTTGGGCCTGGTTCTGATCTTCACTAAATACTATTTCTCCAGCTTCTTTTACTGTCTTTGTCATTAAGAAATGGTCCCTGACCCTCTTCATTTATAAAATGGGTACCTTTGCTCAGATGTTATTATTCTTCAAGCAATCAGCTGACATATACAGACACCTAACTTTTCACTTAAATCCTCTTAAAAATGCATATTATCCACTCAGGATTCCAATTATAATTGCCATGACTGAACACATCTATGCTTTTTTAAAACATGATATCATTTGTGTTCCTCTGCACTGTCATTTTTCTCTAATTTCCTCAGGTGTTTTTCATTTACAGAATGCCACCAAATGCATTTTTTTTTCTTTCTAGGACCAATCCTGTGGTCTCATTACAACGGGGTATTTCCAATGAGGAAAAAGGCACCCAATGGATATGTTGCTGGGCCTGGAGGCAGGAATCCCTGAATTCAAATCTAGCCTCAGATTCTTATTATCTATGTCATCCTGGACAAGAAAACCTCAATTGCAACTATTAAATGGAAATAATAATGGCATCTTCCTCCCAGAATTATTGTGAGACTCAAATGAGATATTTATAAAATATTTAGCATAGAATCTGGCACATAGTAAGTACTTAATAGATAATTGTTCCCTTTGACCTTTCTTGAGGAAAGACTGCTTATCCCCACAGATTCAAACCTACTTTGATATATAGGGTTTTAGAGATGAGTCATGTAAGGTATGTCACCATATTAAGTAATATATGTACACACATATATGCATATACATGCATACATATTCATATATTGGTCTAAGCCCCCAAACTGCAAAGGTAAGGTAAATACCTATATGTGTACCTACATACATGCATATGTATACATGCACATATGTATATATCTATATATACATATACAATTCACAAAATAGTGAGTTGCATTGGATCACTAAGAAATTACGGGACTTGGTCAGGCTTACAAGGTATATATCAAAAGTAGGACCTGAATTCAAGTCTTCCTAATTTTGAGATGGCTCTTTGCCCACAGTGCCACAATCTTTCAAATTGAAATAATACATTTATTAAAAAGACAATGGAATTCTGCAGGCATTTATCCCTCAGCAAGGAACCACCTGAGTCAACTAAGCAAAGCAAAGGAGTGTCCTCAGCAAACAGTAAACAGTGTGTTACACTTGGTTCTTATTTCAGGAGAGCCAATTGTTAAATTTTCAACATGAGCATTTTATGTCTTGGACATCAACAAATGGTACAAATCAGGGCTTGATTAAGCATACTGTTGATTGACTAGTCTTAAGGAAGTGTTGGAGAAAATGATAATAATGTAAATTAAACCGTTGTATTAAACCTCAAAAGAGCAGGTTGTTAAACATTTTTACTAGTAAATTCCTAACCGTTATACATTAGTACCTTGCATATGTTTTACAAATTGATTTGAAATCCAATGATACTATTATAAATTTCAAAAGAGAAACACTTTTAAAACTAAGTGTTGAAGGAAAGTTAAGTATAATAGAACAACAATTTGGATTGATATATGGTGAAGGTGGGGCAATGAAAAATATGTCTGAAATATATTTGGATGCACGTGACATTTCTTCTCTTTAGTTCTGAAACTATGAAAAATAAACAAATAAATTCTGTCAATTCTCCCACATATGGTAACAATTACTTCCCTATATCTATATTCATAATCTCTTTAACTTTCTTGACCAATGTTTCTCTCCAAGGCCATTATTCCCTTATGAATAATTTCCTCCATTAGATTGTAAACTTTTTGAGGTCAGGAACTATATATTTCCTATAGTTCTCAGTGTTCGACGTCTGGTAAGTGCTTGATATTTTTTCTCATTCATTCACCCATTTATCATTTCATTGAGATCACTCATCATGACTGAGATGTGATCTTTGGTTCTTACAAAAAATGCTGTGTAGTAGGCCTTATCAAGCTGGAAAGACTTTAAGTATGGGTCCAGTGATGGATTGTATCTGTCATATATACACAAACTGGGCTAATTTGGTGAAGCCCTCCACCATTGCCTGAAGACTAATGAGATTTTTTTTTAAATGTGGACATCTAGTAAGATACAGAGGAGTTACGTTCTGCACTGATGGAGAGAAATTCAAAAATGAGGAAATTGCAGATCTTCAAAATGTTCAAGTGGGGATGGCAAATTAATTTACCAATAACCAGGCAATGCACATTTATTAAGAGCCTACTATGTGCCAAGCACTGTGCAAACACATGCAAACATGTTGAAATTGGAAAATGGTCCAGGAAATAGCAACTAAAATATTAAGAAAGATCACTCACCAGACAGTTTGACATAAGAAAGAGAGGCAGACCTGGATTCAAATCTTGTCTCTGGGATTTGCTAGTTATTTGACTAAGGGCAAGGCATTTCATTACTCCCAGCCTCAGGTTCCATAAAATTAGGGGAGAAGGAATAACATTAGAATCCATCTCAAAGTGTTGTTTTAAGTCTCAAAAAATAATTGTAATGTGCATTATAAACTTTAAAACTCCATACAAATGGCATTTTTTGTTTTATTTGAGGGATGAGGGGATGTGCACTTTTCTTAAAGAAGAAAAAAAAATGTACTCCAATCTGAGAAGGCAAAGATTAAATTGAGGTGAGGTTGTGGGGAGAGGATATGACTGACATTTATAAAAGCCTGAAAACAGACTCATCCACAAAATACAGACTGAGGTGAAAGTTTTAAGGAAAAAAAAATTAGGACAACTACTATGTAGAGGTGGTAGGGAAGATATTAATTGACTACTCCCAGATAGTACAGGTTGTATTGCTGGTTTTGTTTAATCATTTCAGTCATGATCTGCTCCTTATGATGCCATACTGGAATGGTTTGCCATTTCCTTCTCCATCCCATTTTATCGATGCAGAAAGTGAGGTAAACAGGGTTAAATGACTTGTCCGGGGTCACACAGCTAGTAAGTGTCTGAGAAGTCTTCCTGACTTCATGCTTGGCACTCTATTCACTGTGCCACTTAGAAAATATAAATAGATCTGATGTGTGAAATTGAAGCAAGTATTATAACCCCATGAGCTATTCAGAGAAGCTAGAGATTCTTGGAGTCCATTCATAGAGAAAAACCATCTTCTCACAGAAAATATCTTGGTGCCACTGTCAGAAATAGAATACTTGGCTCAGTGGATTGAGGATGCCATTTGTTTTTCTATAAATTTTCCTAAATCCTGTGCACATTTTCAAATCATGTGGTGATAACAGATTAAGTGATCAGACAGCAGTAGCCTGAAAATAATGGCACTAGTGCTTGTGGGTCTACGTCATAAATTTTAAATAGTTTATTTGTCCACAATTGGATTTGTTTTTACCTATGTCCTAATTTCATCCTGGCTATGGATCAGTAGCCCACATTAATTTGCATGTCTGATTGTGGTAAGTTGCTGAGATCGTAATTTGGGAATGAACATCTAATGGTAACATATATCAGATTGTTAAGTGTCCTATCCTAAATACATGCCATATTTTTAACGTTTTGTTTCAAGGAGCTACAGCTTTATTCCTAGTTCTTCCCATATCCAAGCCTTCTCTCCCCCAAAATCATGAAGTCTATCCTCGCCCAAAAATAGGTCCTCACATTTATTTCTCTATTTTGTTAGGTTTTCAAAAGCACAAACTTCATTGAGAACTTTCCTGATCATCCCTCACATATACACATACGTTTTTTGAATACAGTGTTGAAATTTGGATTAAATAAGGGCTAATTATTCAGAGGAGGTGACATTTATATAGTGCTTTAAAGTGTACAAAGTACCTTATCCCTGTTATCTCATTTGACCCTCACCACAACCCAGCGAGGTAGATAAAATATCAGCCTATACAAATGAGAAAACTGAAGAAATAAATAATGATGATGATGATGATAGCTCACATTTATCAAGGGAGGCTTGTGCACAGTGGACAAAGTGCTGGGAAGATCTGAGTTCAAATCCAACCTCACACTTACTAGCTGGGTGACCCTGGATAAATCACTTTAATCTTGATTTGTCTCAGTTTCCTTATCTATAAAATGAGGATAATAATAGCACAGAGTTCTGTTGTGAAGATTGCTATGAAGATAAAATGAGACAATTGTAATGAGCTTAGAACAGTGCCTGGCACATAACAAATGCTATATAAATGTTAGCTAGGTTTGTATTTCACGTTACTCATATAAATCCCAGTTTTCAGAAGAGAAAAGTGAGACTTAATGGGAATAAAGTGGGAATGAGTGACTTATCCAGACTCACAAAGCTAAATCAACTTATAATTAAATCTAATTTTACTACACTATGCTATGTACTCAAAGATATATTAAGATGTTACTAGACCCTCAATAAACTATTAACTAGTGAAGTGTTGTATATAGTTATATAAAAATTTTCCAAAAACAAAATTCCAAATAATTAGAGGTGAAAATATATTCTTTGTCTTTCCATAATCTGAAGGAATTAGATAATGAAAGGCCATTTCCCTAAAGGAGGTTTAGGGCAGGATTGAGAGGGGAAAGGACTGTGCTCATTTCTTCATTTAGGCCAAAGGCCCCTTCTTTAATTCACTCAATGTCTTTTATGCTGCAATTTTGGGAAACTACCTCGTTAACCCAATTAATTTAGTTTGGGCTATTTCAATTATTTTTAGGAATACATTTCAGATCAAGGTTTACAACTTTTCAGAGTAGAATAAGAAAATAGGTTAGTAGAAGCAACCTTTTATATGTAAACATCACTCAAAAAATACCTGCTCAAAATCATCTTTTCTATCACTTTTTTCTATTTATATAATCACAAATAAATGAAGCATTTCTTATCCACTTACTAAGTGAACATAATTGCATTAAGCACTAGTAATACAGAGAAAAGTAAGACAGACCCTGTCCTCAAGAATTTGACATTCTAATGAGAGAGACAACAATCCATAGGGAAAATTTTACTTGCATGTCAGAAGGAAAGGCTCCATTCTTCTTAGGCTGCAGTACCAAAACATTTTACAATTCCTCAAAAGAAGAATTATTGAAAATAATAATAACTATATGAAAGAGTGCTGTAAGTCATTAATGATAAAAGCAATGCAAATCAAAGCAACTCTGAAGGTTCATTTTACTTACAGGTAACTGATGATGCTTCTTCTTTAATGTCATTTCCACTGACAAAAAGCCTGTTAGCTTTTGATGTTAAACCATTTGACAGTGCCAAAGAGGAAGTATTATTTCCTATTTCTTCTTTGGGACCAGGCGTGTTTTACATAATTTTGCAAATTTGATTTGTATTTGTTGGTTTTTTCCATTTACATTGTTGTAATCATTGTATATTTTGTTTTCCTAGCTCTGCTTACTCTATTTTGTATCAGTTTATAATAATCTTTCCATGACTCTCATGACAGTCATAATTTCTTGTAGTACAATCCTATTCCATTAAATTCATAACAAAGGCTTCTGTATCTGTATCTGAGCGGATCTACTGGGAAAGATGTGCTGTCAAAAAATAGGTTGAGAACACTGTCTTACACTATATACCACAATAATCTCAAATCAGATAAATGACTTGAATTTAAAAGGTCATACTAAAAAATTAGAAGAGAATTAGATCTAGTACTTTCCACAACTGTGCCCCTAAAGAGAATTCTTAACCAAACAAAGGATAGAGGAAATCAAAGAAGATAAAATAGATAATTACATGAAATTGCAAAGCTTTTGCAGGAACAAGATGAATGTTATTAAGAAGAATTTGTATTACTTCTCAGGGGGAAAACCTTAGTGTCAAATATCTACTACAGGGTTTTAACTTCTAACACATACAAGGAATTAACATAAATACATACGAAAAAAGAAGCATTTCTTAGCAGATTGATATTCAGAGGATACAAATAAATAGTTCCCAAAAGAAAGCTGTAAAAATAGTAACAATAATATAAAAAATTATTTCAAGTCACTAATGATAAGAGAAATGTAAAAAGCAACTTTGAAGGTTCACTTTATACAAAGGTAATTGACAAATATGATACACTAGAAATAAGCAATGTTGAAAGAAGTGGTCATATTGGTCACATTGATAGTGGTGATGGTATAGGATGATATTGAGAACTGACCCAATAATGACTTAAAAGACAGAAAGAAGGTCCCCTATAAAGTCAAATATTTATAGTAGGGCTTTTTTGTGGTAGCAAAAAACTAGAAACAAAGTAGATGTCCATAATGGGAAGGCTGACTAATGAATTATATGAACATATGTGACATTACTATTCCATGAGAAAAGGCACATATGAAGAATTCAGAGAAAACTTATTTGATCTGACAAAGAGAGAAAAAAGCGTGACCAGGAAAACAATATTCAAAAATACAACAATGTAATTGGAAAGAAGTACTCCAAAAAAGAGAACAAAACAAGAAACCTTGAATTCTGTGTATTTTCAATGAGCAAGACTGGAGAAAAACGGAAAAAAATATATTTCCCTTCCATCACTGAAGAATGGAGGCCTCTGGAAATGTAACATATCATACACTGCCAAAGACAGTTAATACGACCATTATTTTTGCTGAATTGCTTTTTTAAAACTTCTATTTCTTTTAAAAAATATTATAAACTATGGTTCATTGGCTAAAAGATTAAAAACATTTCCAAAATGTAGTATTAAAAATAATAAAAATAATAAATTATAGAAATATAATTTTATAATAAATGATGGAAATACAAATTTTAACTAAAATAATTCCATAATTCTTTTTTCTGCTCTTCTCTGCAGTTATGTCATTTTCAGTTGCTGTTTGGCTCTTTGACCCCATTTAACATTTTCTTGGTAAAGATACTGCTATTTCCTTCTCCAACTCAGTTTTTAGATGAGGAAACTAAGGTAAATGCCCAAGGTCACACAGCTATTGTCTGAAATGAGATTTGAACTAGGGAAGAGGAGCCTTCCTGGCTCTGTGCCCTTTTATCCACTGACGCTACCTAGCTGCACTAAAAGTTCTAATTGTTTTCACTCCAGCTTCATTATTCAATTAGATTACCTTCTCCATCTAGTAAATATGACAAAACTAGAGAAATTAGGGTTTTTATTGGCAGTTGAAGAGAAGATGAAAGAGTAAATTATAGAGCATGGACATCTGACTGTAGGGCATGCCTTGGTGGGGTACAGAAATAATGGCTTTGGAAACCCAGCATTAAATATGAAAAAGAAGAATAACAGTAACAATATAGCTAGTGTTTATTTATTATGTTAAGGTTTAGAAAGCACTTTATAAATATTATCTCATTTTATCCCCACTACAACCTTGTGAGATATGTTATTATTATCCTTATTTTACAAGTGAGGAAACTGAGGCATAGAAACTGCCCAGAGTCACACAGCTAGTTAGTTCCAGATAGGATTTAAATTCAGGTCTTCTTGATTCCAGATCTAGTATTCCACCTATTATGTCTGTTTTTTTTTTTTTATTTTTCTTTTCTTTTCTTTTTTTTTGCTGAGGCAATTGGGGTTAAGTGACTGGCCCAGGGTCACACAGCTAAGGCATATTAAGTGTCTGAGGCCAGATTTGAACTCAGGTCCTCCTGATTTCATGGCTGGTACTCTATCTACTATACCAACTATCTGCCCCATATCTGTTATTTTTAATAAACATTAATACAGCACATATTATGTATAGAATAGAGTGCTAGATGCTAAAGGTAGAGGAAGGGCACAGAAAAAGAGACAGGTAAGCATAGATCATAAATTTGCCTTACTCTCTAGTTTTAGCCTTAGAGTCTGGTGGAATAGTTAAATGGTTTAGTGGAAAGAACTCAGGATCTAGAGATCAGGAAGACCTGAATTCAAATCCTGTTGTGTGATGGCTGGGTAAATAACTTTTGCTTATCTTACTCTACTACAGAAAGAAATAGCAAACTCCAGTATCTCTGCCGAGAAAAACTCATGGAAAGCATTGATGTGTCCTTCACAGGGACACAGAGTCAGACATGACTGCCTAACAACTAGGTGGAAGTTTCATGTGGCTGAATTCATTCTGACTCCTGCCTTTTGGGCTGCATGTCATATTGGTCACATTTACTGGTGCTGTTCTAATTTATTGAGAAAACTCACTGTTGAGTTTGCTCTTATAAGAGCAAACATCTAATATGTAAATTCCAAAGAAATAAAGATACTCTGACAGCAAGGAGATGGAGAGAGGATATAAATATTGAACCCAATGGATTTGCAGTCTCACTGCTGTGGATATTTTCTTTCATGGTACAGATGGCAATCCACATCCGTATCTGTCCATTCTGTGTGATTCTCATTCATCTCCTCCCCTCTTTGGGGCAGAGGAATCATCTGGTGTGTTGGGGATCTTTCTAATGTGCTCTTAACACTTTAAGGCTGATAATAGTACAAAGTGGGCATCAGTAGTAATTCCTTGCTCTCACTACAATGTTCCATTTTCTTTTTCATAAGATCACAGTTTTAGAATTGAAGCAAACTATAGAGGTCATCTAGTTCAACTTCTCTCATTTTACAGATGAGAAAATAGAGGCCTATGGAGGTTTTTTCAGTCCTAAAATTTAAGATCTTTATTCTTCCTCCTCATTCAGTCTTCAATATTTCAGAGACATGGAGGGAAGATGGTTTTGTTGGATTATGATATAGTAGAAGAGAGTACAAAGAGTCAGGAGAACTGGTTTGAATTTCTGCTGTGACACCACCTTTCAGATAAGTATCTGATTTAATGTCCCTGACATTGAACACTTCCTACTTCACAGGGTTGTTATAAAGAAAACAGTTTGCAAAGTTTAAAATACCATATAAATATGACTTATGATTATTAATATAAAATATATTACAAAATCTAGTACAACTTGGATTAAGTGAAATGTTCTGGGAATTCAATTTAACTTAATTCAAATATTTATTAGAAAGGTAACAGGTTGTTACAGGACAGTATAGATTATGAGGTCAAAATCTGTTTTTGAATTCTGATGGCCATTTATTACTTGTGTGATCATGTGGAAGTCACTTAATTTTTCACATTCTCAATTAGCTCACCTCAGAAATACAGCTAATAAATAATATTTACACTACCCACCAGAATGGACTATGTGAGAATCAAAAACAAGTCAATGCCTATAAAGGACTTTATAGGCATAAAAGTAAAATGGAAAAGTGAGCCTGTATCATTAAGTGCCTGAAAAGGCATTGGGCTAGGTGCTGTGGATATGAAAAGGAAACATAACACAATACCTATCCAAATAGCACTTACAATATAAAAGAAAGAGTCAAAGTGGGAGAAGGGAGAAAGAGAGGGAAGGAGGGAGAGGAAAGAAGGTAGGGAGGGAAAGAGAAGAAGAGGGATGAAGGGAGAGGGTGAGGAGGGAAAGAGAAGGGGAAGAGAAAGGAAGAGAGACAGAGAGAGATAGAGACAAAGAAAGACAGAGAGAAGGGAAGGAGAAAGGGAAAGTGGGAGAGAGAGAGTAAGTGAAGGAGAGGAAGAGGGAGAGAAGGAGATGGAGAGAGAGAAGAAGAGAGGGAAAGAGGGAGAGGAAGAGAGAGGAGAGAGGGAGAAGGAAAGGAGAGATGGAGAGAGAAGGGGAAAGGAAGAGGCAGAGAGGGATAAAATGAGAGAGAGAGAGAGAGAGAGAGAGAGAGAGAGAGAGAGAGAGAGAGAAGAGAAAAAAGGAGAGAGGGAAAGGGGAGAGGGAGAGGGAGAAAATGGAGTGTGTTGGTATTATATAAATATAATTATAAGGCACCATATTAAAAGAAAGAATGAGACAAGATGATATGAGAAATGGAAAGAATGAGAGGAAGCTGTTAGCTGAAGGAATAAGGGAAGTCTTCCTAAAATTTATGAGCTGGGTTTTTAAGGAAGCAAAGGATTTTAACAAAATCCTAAATTAGTACTGGGGACAAGAGGAGTGAGCAGGCATTTTAGGCACAAAGATTGAGGATAAGGTTAAAGAAATGGGGTAGAGAGCAAGCTACAAATCGGAAGTCCAGTTTGGCAATTTTCATAGACTATATGGAGGTGAAGGGTAGGAGATCTGATTCAATTTATAATACATTTCTTAAATATTTATATAATGGGCTACTTCCTCAGGTGCTAAGCATTGTTGTCTTATGCATAGTAATGATAAGGTTGTACTGGTAGGTCTGAGCCTAGGAGATAACCCCATGGAGTCCCTTACCCCTTTCTAGGCTCATTGCCTTTCATTAATAGATTTCAAGATCCTAAATAGGCAGGGACTGTTTTTTTTTTTTTCTTTTCTTTTCTTTTTTGTATCTCCAGTGCTTAGTGCAATATCTGCTACATAGTACGTGTTTAATAAATGTTTATTCAGTAGAACTGAGCCAAATTGTGGCTGAATAGCAAAGGAATTCATACTCTATTTCATAATCAATAAATAATACTTATATATAACTAACAATAATAAACTCAAGATTTTTCTAGTAAAGCTGTTATAGTAAATCTCAAATCCTTTTCATTTCAAATCTTAATTTTTTTAAATGTAATATTTAACATGTAATATAAATAGAATACATGTACCACAATTTTTTGGAATGTTTCAAGATCTTATCTTTATTTTGGGGCATTACTCATTTTGAATATTAATATCAATTATGTCATAACTAGAAAATTTGTAGCTGATTGGCTTAAGTAAGTTCAGTACTGACTTTAGGATATGCCCTGGGATTTTATTTAAGAAAAAGTGAGTTACTAAATCCCCAATAAATTTTGTTTTATTGTACTTTGGATTTTCTCATAAAGTCAAATGCATTAAAAAAATAAATTTGATTAAAGATTCAGCTTAGCCTGGAGGTGGCCAAGTATAATGGAAAGAATTTTTGCCTAGAGATCAAGGTCAAGAAACCTAGGATAATACACTGTTTCATCTAAATATTGTATGTCTTCTCAGTACCCAAGACAGCGTCCTTAACATAGGGATCTAATAAATGTTTTGAATTAAATTTCAAAATGGAAAACTGCAGCTACTGACTGCCTATCCTTCCATGGGGCAGGAGGGTTTAAGGTGAGGGCTAATTAGGTTGCATGTAAAAGAGCAGGCTTGAAGAGAAAAATTGATGAAATTTTGCTATCTTCCTGAGGAGCTTCAAGATAGTGTGCATTTAGGGGTGTGTGTGTGTGTGTGTGTGTGTGTGTGTGTGTGTGTGTGTGTGTGT
>JAJPUD010029599.1:0-13775 GCA_023553655.1 Myrmecobius fasciatus
TTTTGGAGTCTGGGGACTTGGCTTCAAATCCTGGCTCTGCCATTTATGACTATGTTACTTCAGTCAAGTCACCCTTACTTATTTGGGCTTTTCATTTCTTATCTACAAAATAAGAAGATTGGACTAGTTGGCCTTTAAGATCACGTCTAGATCTGTAGCCATGATTCCATGATTCCTATTTTCATTATTGATTCCAAAATCATCATTGGTTATTTAGTAAAAAAAAAAATATTAGCTCCCTAAGAATTAACAGCCTTACATAGGCTGATGGAAGACATGAAAGAGTCAATAATGTCTACTTCACAGTGTAGCTCATGTAGTATGGGGCACTTGCTAGGTGTTTGTTAAATGAGTTGAACAACTAAATTAATAGACATTACAGATTATCATTCTACCAACATCATAATTGTGTTTTCTTTCAAGGCACTTTATCCTATGCAGTTTTAGGACAGTCCAATCCTATGATGAATTGGACAGGCTATAGTAAGACAGTCCCAGTTCATAAGAGATATAACAAAACGTTAGCATATATTTCTAGTGCTAAAAAAGCTACATTCTAATAGTAATTTTCCCCTGAATGAGAAATAATCCTAGATTTGGAGACAGTGGACCTGGGTTTAAATCTTGATTTTGTTACTTAATATCTTCATGATCTGGGGCAAATCTTTTAATTTCCTGATCTCATTTATAAAATTAGGGGTGTAAGATCAAATACCTTCAGAAGGTCCTTCCAGTTCTTAAAATACTATCCTTTGATCTTTGAGAAATCAATCTCTTATATACCATCGAAAAAATTACAAATCTCTTTTTAACCCCTTTTCTTTGACATTATAAATGTTGGAGGCATATATTGGTCATACATTCTATGCCTGATTACAGTTTTCAACAGAGATATCTGTTAACTAAATTATCTTCATTATACAGTCTTTTGGAAGACCAAAGAATACTCTGGGAGTCTTTCAAAGTAGCTTTAGGGATACCTGAGTGCAGATAAATTTTTCCCAACTTTGTTTTTGCTAAGTTATGATGATTTGCTTTAAATCCCTACAAATAATTACCCCAACAATCTTAGGCATTTATATATTTTTAAGAATGACCATTGAGTAGTAACAGTTGTCAAATGAGAGCTCTAAATAAGATGTCACTACTAATTTTAGACAGCCATGCCATAAGAAGAGCTGTCTGTCATCTTATAAACTCAGGTTAATTACTTTTGGGGAAAATGCCAGTATGTTAATTCTATGCTTAAAAAAAGAAACACTTATAAATGGATTTATTTATAAATCCATGGTACATCCACAACTTTGTCACAGCCCTCTGGAACCCCTTTTTTCCTTCTTTTTTTCCTTCATTTTAAATAGACCACCATGAATCCCCTATGAGTTCCCACAGCAAATGTAAAATCATCAGGTGTTTGGGGTATGTATTAGAACTAGATAGAGCAAAGCAAATTGCTAACACCACGGGCTGTGGCTAATTACTTTCAAGAATTTTCAGTCCCTTGATAGACGGATATATATGAAAACTGGAGAATAATATTCATTGTCTGAGGTCCATGTTGACTTTTTTTCAATATAATGATTTCAGGTTATCCCAACACTCTTTTTAATGAATAAAGAGACAAGAAAGCAATCTTATTTTGTGTCTTACTAGAATATAGCTCTAAAATTCATTTGGTGTGCCTGTTTATTAAATTAAATATTTTTTTTATTGGTCCCCAAATGAAACGAAGATTTCCAGCCACAAAGCTCTCTATTGGGCTCTGTACTGCTTCAGGTAGACTGCAGGATAAAAAGTCTAAACACCAGATGTTAATTTGAATTTAAATGTAACTGGATTGTCCATCAAAGGGAATAACACTCCAATTTATAATTAGCCCCCAACTAAATGAAAACTGATTCCTGCCTAAAATGAATCTCAGTTCTGTTTATAGAACATTCATCAGCTCATGTGCTTCCAGAGCTTATAGACTGAACATTTTCTTCCCTAATGGGCTTTAAAGTCCTATGGCTATCAGCAGGAAAAGAATGATCTAAAAGTAGCCATGATGCTAGAATAGGCAAACTTCCTTCTCCTCCCCTTCTTTCCCCCTTCCCCCATCCCCACCAACCTGGTAGTCAAAGGCTCTAAATTTTTAGGTCAACATGTCATTTTCTAGAATAAAATTAGGCTTTATCTGGAGAGAACTAGTAAACAAGCATCTCCCTGTGCAAATTTCCTTAATAACAAGGCATAATTACCAATGATTGCACCTTTCCTTTGAATGAAATTTCTTTACAGATTTCTGTTATGTTTGTTTCTGGGCTGAAAGATATACAGGCCTCTGAGAATTTTCATCTTTCCTCTAAAGCAAAGCAAGTGGACAGGAACAGATGCTAAACTCCCTCATTATGTATACTTTAAATAAAAAGTATCATTCAGACATACAAACAAAACCCTGGGCACATTTGGGAAGCCCATTTAAACAAGCCTTCCCGCTGCCATCACAGCCAGTATTACCCTACTTTGTGACCTTCAACGAGTGTCTCCAGGTGACCTTTTCCTCCTCTTCCATTAATGGTTTGAAACCTCTTTGTTTTTGGAAGGCTTCCTGTCTGCATGATTTGGGCCTGGTTCTGATCTTCACTAAATACTATTTCTCCAGCTTCTTTTACTGTCTTTGTCATTAAGAAATGGTCCCTGACCCTCTTCATTTATAAAATGGGTACCTTTGCTCAGATGTTATTATTCTTCAAGCAATCAGCTGACATATACAGACACCTAACTTTTCACTTAAATCCTCTTAAAAATGCATATTATCCACTCAGGATTCCAATTATAATTGCCATGACTGAACACATCTATGCTTTTTTAAAACATGATATCATTTGTGTTCCTCTGCACTGTCATTTTTCTCTAATTTCCTCAGGTGTTTTTCATTTACAGAATGCCACCAAATGCATTTTTTTTCTTTCTAGGACCAATCCTGTGGTCTCATTACAACGGGGTATTTCCAATGAGGAAAAAGGCACCCAATGGATATGTTGCTGGGCCTGGAGGCAGGAATCCCTGAATTCAAATCTAGCCTCAGATTCTTATTATCTATGTCATCCTGGACAAGAAAACCTCAATTGCAACTATTAAATGGAAATAATAATGGCATCTTCCTCCCAGAATTATTGTGAGACTCAAATGAGATATTTATAAAATATTTAGCATAGAATCTGGCACATAGTAAGTACTTAATAGATAATTGTTCCCTTTGACCTTTCTTGAGGAAAGACTGCTTATCCCCACAGATTCAAACCTACTTTGATATATAGGGTTTTAGAGATGAGTCATGTAAGGTATGTCACCATATTAAGTAATATATGTACACACATATATGCATATACATGCATACATATTCATATATTGGTCTAAGCCCCCAAACTGCAAAGGTAAGGTAAATACCTATATGTGTACCTACATACATGCATATGTATACATGCACATATGTATATATCTATATATACATATACAATTCACAAAATAGTGAGTTGCATTGGATCACTAAGAAATTACGGGACTTGGTCAGGCTTACAAGGTATATATCAAAAGTAGGACCTGAATTCAAGTCTTCCTAATTTTGAGATGGCTCTTTGCCCACAGTGCCACAATCTTTCAAATTGAAATAATACATTTATTAAAAAGACAATGGAATTCTGCAGGCATTTATCCCTCAGCAAGGAACCACCTGAGTCAACTAAGCAAAGCAAAGGAGTGTCCTCAGCAAACAGTAAACAGTGTGTTACACTTGGTTCTTATTTCAGGAGAGCCAATTGTTAAATTTTCAACATGAGCATTTTATGTCTTGGACATCAACAAATGGTACAAATCAGGGCTTGATTAAGCATACTGTTGATTGACTAGTCTTAAGGAAGTGTTGGAGAAAATGATAATAATGTAAATTAAACCGTTGTATTAAACCTCAAAAGAGCAGGTTGTTAAACATTTTTACTAGTAAATTCCTAACCGTTATACATTAGTACCTTGCATATGTTTTACAAATTGATTTGAAATCCAATGATACTATTATAAATTTCAAAAGAGAAACACTTTTAAAACTAAGTGTTGAAGGAAAGTTAAGTATAATAGAACAACAATTTGGATTGATATATGGTGAAGGTGGGGCAATGAAAAATATGTCTGAAATATATTTGGATGCACGTGACATTTCTTCTCTTTAGTTCTGAAACTATGAAAAATAAACAAATAAATTCTGTCAATTCTCCCACATATGGTAACAATTACTTCCCTATATCTATATTCATAATCTCTTTAACTTTCTTGACCAATGTTTCTCTCCAAGGCCATTATTCCCTTATGAATAATTTCCTCCATTAGATTGTAAACTTTTTGAGGTCAGGAACTATATATTTCCTATAGTTCTCAGTGTTCGACGTCTGGTAAGTGCTTGATATTTTTTCTCATTCATTCACCCATTTATCATTTCATTGAGAGCACTCATCATGACTGAGATGTGATCTTTGGTTCTTACAAAAAATGCTGTGTAGTAGGCCTTATCAAGCTGGAAAGACTTTAAGTATGGGTCCAGTGATGGATTGTATCTGTCATATATACACAAACTGGGCTAATTTGGTGAAGCCCTCCACCATTGCCTGAAGACTAATGAGATTTTTTTTTAAATGTGGACATCTAGTAAGATACAGAGGAGTTACGTTCTGCACTGATGGAGAGAAATTCAAAAATGAGGAAATTGCAGATCTTCAAAATGTTCAAGTGGGGATGGCAAATTAATTTACCAATAACCAGGCAATGCACATTTATTAAGAGCCTACTATGTGCCAAGCACTGTGCAAACACATGCAAACATGTTGAAATTGGAAAATGGTCCAGGAAATAGCAACTAAAATATTAAGAAAGATCACTCACCAGACAGTTTGACATAAGAAAGAGAGGCAGACCTGGATTCAAATCTTGTCTCTGGGATTTGCTAGTTATTTGACTAAGGGCAAGGCATTTCATTACTCCCAGCCTCAGGTTCCATAAAATTAGGGGAGAAGGAATAACATTAGAATCCATCTCAAAGTGTTGTTTTAAGTCTCAAAAAATAATTGTAATGTGCATTATAAACTTTAAAACTCCATACAAATGGCATTTTTTGTTTTATTTGAGGGATGAGGGGATGTGCACTTTTCTTAAAGAAGAAAAAAAAATGTACTCCAATCTGAGAAGGCAAAGATTAAATTGAGGTGAGGTTGTGGGGAGAGGATATGACTGACATTTATAAAAGCCTGAAAACAGACTCATCCACAAAATACAGACTGAGGTGAAAGTTTTAAGGAAAAAAAAATTAGGACAACTACTATGTAGAGGTGGTAGGGAAGATATTAATTGACTACTCCCAGATAGTACAGGTTGTATTGCTGGTTTTGTTTAATCATTTCAGTCATGATCTGCTCCTTATGATGCCATACTGGAATGGTTTGCCATTTCCTTCTCCATCCCATTTTATCGATGCAGAAAGTGAGGTAAACAGGGTTAAATGACTTGTCCGGGGTCACACAGCTAGTAAGTGTCTGAGAAGTCTTCCTGACTTCATGCTTGGCACTCTATTCACTGTGCCACTTAGAAAATATAAATAGATCTGATGTGTGAAATTGAAGCAAGTATTATAACCCCATGAGCTATTCAGAGAAGCTAGAGATTCTTGGAGTCCATTCATAGAGAAAAACCATCTTCTCACAGAAAATATCTTGGTGCCACTGTCAGAAATAGAATACTTGGCTCAGTGGATTGAGGATGCCATTTGTTTTTCTATAAATTTTCCTAAATCCTGTGCACATTTTCAAATCATGTGGTGATAACAGATTAAGTGATCAGACAGCAGTAGCCTGAAAATAATGGCACTAGTGCTTGTGGGTCTACGTCATAAATTTTAAATAGTTTATTTGTCCACAATTGGATTTGTTTTTACCTATGTCCTAATTTCATCCTGGCTATGGATCAGTAGCCCACATTAATTTGCATGTCTGATTGTGGTAAGTTGCTGAGATCGTAATTTGGGAATGAACATCTAATGGTAACATATATCAGATTGTTAAGTGTCCTATCCTAAATACATGCCATATTTTTAACGTTTTGTTTCAAGGAGCTACAGCTTTATTCCTAGTTCTTCCCATATCCAAGCCTTCTCTCCCCCAAAATCATGAAGTCTATCCTCGCCCAAAAATAGGTCCTCACATTTATTTCTCTATTTTGTTAGGTTTTCAAAAGCACAAACTTCATTGAGAACTTTCCTGATCATCCCTCACATATACACATACGTTTTTTGAATACAGTGTTGAAATTTGGATTAAATAAGGGCTAATTATTCAGAGGAGGTGACATTTATATAGTGCTTTAAAGTGTACAAAGTACCTTATCCCTGTTATCTCATTTGACCCTCACCACAACCCAGCGAGGTAGATAAAATATCAGCCTATACAAATGAGAAAACTGAAGAAATAAATAATGATGATGATGATGATAGCTCACATTTATCAAGGGAGGCTTGTGCACAGTGGACAAAGTGCTGGGAAGATCTGAGTTCAAATCCAACCTCACACTTACTAGCTGGGTGACCCTGGATAAATCACTTTAATCTTGATTTGTCTCAGTTTCCTTATCTATAAAATGAGGATAATAATAGCACAGAGTTCTGTTGTGAAGATTGCTATGAAGATAAAATGAGACAATTGTAATGAGCTTAGAACAGTGCCTGGCACATAACAAATGCTATATAAATGTTAGCTAGGTTTGTATTTCACGTTACTCATATAAATCCCAGTTTTCAGAAGAGAAAAGTGAGACTTAATGGGAATAAAGTGGGAATGAGTGACTTATCCAGACTCACAAAGCTAAATCAACTTATAATTAAATCTAATTTTACTACACTATGCTATGTACTCAAAGATATATTAAGATGTTACTAGACCCTCAATAAACTATTAACTAGTGAAGTGTTGTATATAGTTATATAAAAATTTTCCAAAAACAAAATTCCAAATAATTAGAGGTGAAAATATATTCTTTGTCTTTCCATAATCTGAAGGAATTAGATAATGAAAGGCCATTTCCCTAAAGGAGGTTTAGGGCAGGATTGAGAGGGGAAAGGACTGTGCTCATTTCTTCATTTAGGCCAAAGGCCCCTTCTTTAATTCACTCAATGTCTTTTATGCTGCAATTTTGGGAAACTACCTCGTTAACCCAATTAATTTAGTTTGGGCTATTTCAATTATTTTTAGGAATACATTTCAGATCAAGGTTTACAACTTTTCAGAGTAGAATAAGAAAATAGGTTAGTAGAAGCAACCTTTTATATGTAAACATCACTCAAAAAATACCTGCTCAAAATCATCTTTTCTATCACTTTTTTCTATTTATATAATCACAAATAAATGAAGCATTTCTTATCCACTTACTAAGTGAACATAATTGCATTAAGCACTAGTAATACAGAGAAAAGTAAGACAGACCCTGTCCTCAAGAATTTGACATTCTAATGAGAGAGACAACAATCCATAGGGAAAATTTTACTTGCATGTCAGAAGGAAAGGCTCCATTCTTCTTAGGCTGCAGTACCAAAACATTTTACAATTCCTCAAAAGAAGAATTATTGAAAATAATAATAACTATATGAAAGAGTGCTGTAAGTCATTAATGATAAAAGCAATGCAAATCAAAGCAACTCTGAAGGTTCATTTTACTTACAGGTAACTGATGATGCTTCTTCTTTAATGTCATTTCCACTGACAAAAAGCCTGTTAGCTTTTGATGTTAAACCATTTGACAGTGCCAAAGAGGAAGTATTATTTCCTATTTCTTCTTTGGGACCAGGCGTGTTTTACATAATTTTGCAAATTTGATTTGTATTTGTTGGTTTTTTCCATTTACATTGTTGTAATCATTGTATATTTTGTTTTCCTAGCTCTGCTTACTCTATTTTGTATCAGTTTATAATAATCTTTCCATGACTCTCATGACAGTCATAATTTCTTGTAGTACAATCCTATTCCATTAAATTCATAACAAAGGCTTCTGTATCTGTATCTGAGCGGATCTACTGGGAAAGATGTGCTGTCAAAAAATAGGTTGAGAACACTGTCTTACACTATATACCACAATAATCTCAAATCAGATAAATGACTTGAATTTAAAAGGTCATACTAAAAAATTAGAAGAGAATTAGATCTAGTACTTTCCACAACTGTGCCCCTAAAGAGAATTCTTAACCAAACAAAGGATAGAGGAAATCAAAGAAGATAAAATAGATAATTACATGAAATTGCAAAGCTTTTGCAGGAACAAGATGAATGTTATTAAGAAGAATTTGTATTACTTCTCAGGGGGAAAACCTTAGTGTCAAATATCTACTACAGGGTTTTAACTTCTAACACATACAAGGAATTAACATAAATACATACGAAAAAAGAAGCATTTCTTAGCAGATTGATATTCAGAGGATACAAATAAATAGTTCCCAAAAGAAAGCTGTAAAAATAGTAACAATAATATAAAAAATTATTTCAAGTCACTAATGATAAGAGAAATGTAAAAAGCAACTTTGAAGGTTCACTTTATACAAAGGTAATTGACAAATATGATACACTAGAAATAAGCAATGTTGAAAGAAGTGGTCATATTGGTCACATTGATAGTGGTGATGGTATAGGATGATATTGAGAACTGACCCAATAATGACTTAAAAGACAGAAAGAAGGTCCCCTATAAAGTCAAATATTTATAGTAGGGCTTTTTTGTGGTAGCAAAAAACTAGAAACAAAGTAGATGTCCATAATGGGAAGGCTGACTAATGAATTATATGAACATATGTGACATTACTATTCCATGAGAAAAGGCACATATGAAGAATTCAGAGAAAACTTATTTGATCTGACAAAGAGAGAAAAAAGCGTGACCAGGAAAACAATATTCAAAAATACAACAATGTAATTGGAAAGAAGTACTCCAAAAAAGAGAACAAAACAAGAAACCTTGAATTCTGTGTATTTTCAATGAGCAAGACTGGAGAAAAACGGAAAAAAATATATTTCCCTTCCATCACTGAAGAATGGAGGCCTCTGGAAATGTAACATATCATACACTGCCAAAGACAGTTAATACGACCATTATTTTTGCTGAATTGCTTTTTTAAAACTTCTATTTCTTTTAAAAAATATTATAAACTATGGTTCATTGGCTAAAAGATTAAAAACATTTCCAAAATGTAGTATTAAAAATAATAAAAATAATAAATTATAGAAATATAATTTTATAATAAATGATGGAAATACAAATTTTAACTAAAATAATTCCATAATTCTTTTTTCTGCTCTTCTCTGCAGTTATGTCATTTTCAGTTGCTGTTTGGCTCTTTGACCCCATTTAACATTTTCTTGGTAAAGATACTGCTATTTCCTTCTCCAACTCAGTTTTTAGATGAGGAAACTAAGGTAAATGCCCAAGGTCACACAGCTATTGTCTGAAATGAGATTTGAACTAGGGAAGAGGAGCCTTCCTGGCTCTGTGCCCTTTTATCCACTGACGCTACCTAGCTGCACTAAAAGTTCTAATTGTTTTCACTCCAGCTTCATTATTCAATTAGATTACCTTCTCCATCTAGTAAATATGACAAAACTAGAGAAATTAGGGTTTTTATTGGCAGTTGAAGAGAAGATGAAAGAGTAAATTATAGAGCATGGACATCTGACTGTAGGGCATGCCTTGGTGGGGTACAGAAATAATGGCTTTGGAAACCCAGCATTAAATATGAAAAAGAAGAATAACAGTAACAATATAGCTAGTGTTTATTTATTATGTTAAGGTTTAGAAAGCACTTTATAAATATTATCTCATTTTATCCCCACTACAACCTTGTGAGATATGTTATTATTATCCTTATTTTACAAGTGAGGAAACTGAGGCATAGAAACTGCCCAGAGTCACACAGCTAGTTAGTTCCAGATAGGATTTAAATTCAGGTCTTCTTGATTCCAGATCTAGTATTCCACCTATTATGTCTGTTTTTTTTTTTTTATTTTTCTTTTCTTTTCTTTTTTTTTGCTGAGGCAATTGGGGTTAAGTGACTGGCCCAGGGTCACACAGCTAAGGCATATTAAGTGTCTGAGGCCAGATTTGAACTCAGGTCCTCCTGATTTCATGGCTGGTACTCTATCTACTATACCAACTATCTGCCCCATATCTGTTATTTTTAATAAACATTAATACAGCACATATTATGTATAGAATAGAGTGCTAGATGCTAAAGGTAGAGGAAGGGCACAGAAAAAGAGACAGGTAAGCATAGATCATAAATTTGCCTTACTCTCTAGTTTTAGCCTTAGAGTCTGGTGGAATAGTTAAATGGTTTAGTGGAAAGAACTCAGGATCTAGAGATCAGGAAGACCTGAATTCAAATCCTGTTGTGTGATGGCTGGGTAAATAACTTTTGCTTATCTTACTCTACTACAGAAAGAAATAGCAAACTCCAGTATCTCTGCCGAGAAAAACTCATGGAAAGCATTGATGTGTCCTTCACAGGGACACAGAGTCAGACATGACTGCCTAACAACTAGGTGGAAGTTTCATGTGGCTGAATTCATTCTGACTCCTGCCTTTTGGGCTGCATGTCATATTGGTCACATTTACTGGTGCTGTTCTAATTTATTGAGAAAACTCACTGTTGAGTTTGCTCTTATAAGAGCAAACATCTAATATGTAAATTCCAAAGAAATAAAGATACTCTGACAGCAAGGAGATGGAGAGAGGATATAAATATTGAACCCAATGGATTTGCAGTCTCACTGCTGTGGATATTTTCTTTCATGGTACAGATGGCAATCCACATCCGTATCTGTCCATTCTGTGTGATTCTCATTCATCTCCTCCCCTCTTTGGGGCAGAGGAATCATCTGGTGTGTTGGGGATCTTTCTAATGTGCTCTTAACACTTTAAGGCTGATAATAGTACAAAGTGGGCATCAGTAGTAATTCCTTGCTCTCACTACAATGTTCCATTTTCTTTTTCATAAGATCACAGTTTTAGAATTGAAGCAAACTATAGAGGTCATCTAGTTCAACTTCTCTCATTTTACAGATGAGAAAATAGAGGCCTATGGAGGTTTTTTCAGTCCTAAAATTTAAGATCTTTATTCTTCCTCCTCATTCAGTCTTCAATATTTCAGAGACATGGAGGGAAGATGGTTTTGTTGGATTATGATATAGTAGAAGAGAGTACAAAGAGTCAGGAGAACTGGTTTGAATTTCTGCTGTGACACCACCTTTCAGATAAGTATCTGATTTAATGTCCCTGACATTGAACACTTCCTACTTCACAGGGTTGTTATAAAGAAAACAGTTTGCAAAGTTTAAAATACCATATAAATATGACTTATGATTATTAATATAAAATATATTACAAAATCTAGTACAACTTGGATTAAGTGAAATGTTCTGGGAATTCAATTTAACTTAATTCAAATATTTATTAGAAAGGTAACAGGTTGTTACAGGACAGTATAGATTATGAGGTCAAAATCTGTTTTTGAATTCTGATGGCCATTTATTACTTGTGTGATCATGTGGAAGTCACTTAATTTTTCACATTCTCAATTAGCTCACCTCAGAAATACAGCTAATAAATAATATTTACACTACCCACCAGAATGGACTATGTGAGAATCAAAAACAAGTCAATGCCTATAAAGGACTTTATAGGCATAAAAGTAAAATGGAAAAGTGAGCCTGTATCATTAAGTGCCTGAAAAGGCATTGGGCTAGGTGCTGTGGATATGAAAAGGAAACATAACACAATACCTATCCAAATAGCACTTACAATATAAAAGAAAGAGTCAAAGTGGGAGAAGGGAGAAAGAGAGGGAAGGAGGGAGAGGAAAGAAGGTAGGGAGGGAAAGAGAAGAAGAGGGATGAAGGGAGAGGGTGAGGAGGGAAAGAGAAGGGGAAGAGAAAGGAAGAGAGACAGAGAGAGATAGAGACAAAGAAAGACAGAGAGAAGGGAAGGAGAAAGGGAAAGTGGGAGAGAGAGAGTAAGTGAAGGAGAGGAAGAGGGAGAGAAGGAGATGGAGAGAGAGAAGAAGAGAGGGAAAGAGGGAGAGGAAGAGAGAGGAGAGAGGGAGAAGGAAAGGAGAGATGGAGAGAGAAGGGGAAAGGAAGAGGCAGAGAGGGATAAAATGAGAGAGAGAGAGAGAGAGAGAGAGAGAGAGAGAGAGAGAGAGAGAGAAGAGAAAAAAGGAGAGAGGGAAAGGGGAGAGGGAGAGGGAGAAAATGGAGTGTGTTGGTATTATATAAATATAATTATAAGGCACCATATTAAAAGAAAGAATGAGACAAGATGATATGAGAAATGGAAAGAATGAGAGGAAGCTGTTAGCTGAAGGAATAAGGGAAGTCTTCCTAAAATTTATGAGCTGGGTTTTTAAGGAAGCAAAGGATTTTAACAAAATCCTAAATTAGTACTGGGGACAAGAGGAGTGAGCAGGCATTTTAGGCACAAAGATTGAGGATAAGGTTAAAGAAATGGGGTAGAGAGCAAGCTACAAATCGGAAGTCCAGTTTGGCAATTTTCATAGACTATATGGAGGTGAAGGGTAGGAGATCTGATTCAATTTATAATACATTTCTTAAATATTTATATAATGGGCTACTTCCTCAGGTGCTAAGCATTGTTGTCTTATGCATAGTAATGATAAGGTTGTACTGGTAGGTCTGAGCCTAGGAGATAACCCCATGGAGTCCCTTACCCCTTTCTAGGCTCATTGCCTTTCATTAATAGATTTCAAGATCCTAAATAGGCAGGGACTGTTTTTTTTTTTTTCTTTTCTTTTCTTTTTTGTATCTCCAGTGCTTAGTGCAATATCTGCTACATAGTACGTGTTTAATAAATGTTTATTCAGTAGAACTGAGCCAAATTGTGGCTGAATAGCAAAGGAATTCATACTCTATTTCATAATCAATAAATAATACTTATATATAACTAACAATAATAAACTCAAGATTTTTCTAGTAAAGCTGTTATAGTAAATCTCAAATCCTTTTCATTTCAAATCTTAATTTTTTTAAATGTAATATTTAACATGTAATATAAATAGAATACATGTACCACAATTTTTTGGAATGTTTCAAGATCTTATCTTTATTTTGGGGCATTACTCATTTTGAATATTAATATCAATTATGTCATAACTAGAAAATTTGTAGCTGATTGGCTTAAGTAAGTTCAGTACTGACTTTAGGATATGCCCTGGGATTTTATTTAAGAAAAAGTGAGTTACTAAATCCCCAATAAATTTTGTTTTATTGTACTTTGGATTTTCTCATAAAGTCAAATGCATTAAAAAAATAAATTTGATTAAAGATTCAGCTTAGCCTGGAGGTGGCCAAGTATAATGGAAAGAATTTTTGCCTAGAGATCAAGGTCAAGAAACCTAGGATAATACACTGTTTCATCTAAATATTGTATGTCTTCTCAGTACCCAAGACAGCGTCCTTAACATAGGGATCTAATAAATGTTTTGAATTAAATTTCAAAATGGAAAACTGCAGCTACTGACTGCCTATCCTTCCATGGGGCAGGAGGGTTTAAGGTGAGGGCTAATTAGGTTGCATGTAAAAGAGCAGGCTTGAAGAGAAAAATTGATGAAATTTTGCTATCTTCCTGAGGAGCTTCAAGATAGTGTGCATTTAGGGGTGTGTGTGTGTGTGTGTGTGTGTGTGTGTGTGTGTGTGTGTGTGTGT